>JABXES010012861.1:0-38277 GCA_013375695.1 Dictyostelium brefeldianum | reverse complement strand
CAAAAACAAAAAACTTTTTTCATAATTAATTATAAAAAAAAAAACCACAAAAAAAAAAAAAAAAAAAAAAAAAAAAAAAATTTTTGTCTAAAAAAAAAAAAAAAAAAAAATAATTTATTTATAAAACGAATTAATGCAACAATAGCAGCAATGTATTTAATTTTTTATTATACTTTTTAAGTTTGAAAATTAATTAATTTAAAAAATGTGGTTGTGATGTTGTTTTTGTTATTGTTTGTTTTATAATTCGTGTATTGCTTTATCGGGTAGGAAATATTCATAAATTGATATTATTTTATTTGCAATTTCGTCATCAACATAATCAAAACCATCATTTAAACAAACTGTATGTGCTATTGTATCGTTTTTAATTGTTTCAAATGCTTGATCGATTAATCTATTATTTGGAGAATTCCAAATACCAGCATACACATTTAAGTTGTATGGTGCATTTGAATAATTTTGTTCAAACCTTTTAGTGAATTGATTTGAAACAAATGAAATTGGTGAATCAAACCGAGGTGAACGAATTTTATGTGATGATGTTTGTGAAAGTTGTTCACCAAAATATTTATTCATTAATCTCCATATTGATTTCTTAAATACTTGTATACCATGATCAGGCCATTTTCTAGCTTTATTTTCATTCCATAATTTATCTAATCGTTGATTTGTATATTTAAATTGTTTTATATGTTCATCTACTTTTGATTCACCTTGAGGGAAATCACTTGATATATATTCATTTATTTCATGTAATACAGGATCACCATATATTGAATAAAAGTTTGTACGATTAACAGGTTGTTTAAAGAATATATCATCATTTAAATAAAGGAAACAATTTGATACTTCTTTAGGTAAATTCCAAAAATTTGATTCAATTGCGTTTGAACTAAATGTAGGTAAATGTGATTTATTTGCAAATAGTTGATTATGAAATATGAATTTAACATTACCAGGTTTTTCCATATTAAACCATGTCGGTATTTGTTGTGCTGTTACAATATATACATCCCTAATCCATGGTGCATACTTTAGCTGACTACGTAATGAATATTTTAAACCACCATAATCTCTAAAACGATGTGGTTCAAAATCAACTGTTATTCCCAATGCTTTCTGTTTATCTGCAATATGATTTGGATCTGTACCATTAACCCATGTATATACCAAATCTACATATTCACATTCTTTTAATCTTTGTTTATTTATTAATTCTTTTAAATATTTACTATTAAAATATTTCTTTTCAATGTTATTACCACCATTTTCAGAAATTTCTATATTTGCTTGTTTTATTATATTTTCAATTTTTATATTATTTGGTTTTTGTTTAATTTTATTTCTATATATATTTTGATTATTATTGTTTTGTTTTAAAATTTCTTTTTGAATTATTTTAATTTGAACATTATTTAAACTATTCTTTATTTTGTTTGATAAACCATCATCACCAACACCATATAAATTATTATTGATAGTAATATTACTACTTTTATCTTTAATTTTACTATTATTATTACTATTACTATTATTATGGTTGATTTTATTTAATTTTATAATTTTTATTTTAAATATAAATATTATTATTACAAATAAAACGATTATCACTTTAGATAATTGATTTTTATTATTAAAATTCAATGTTTTTTTAAATTTCATTTTATTACTACTTTTACTATTATTACTATTACATCTATGGTTTTAAAAAAGAATAAAAAAAACCAAACATTGATACCCGTTGTATTTTGACATATGTGACAGCTGCGTTGTGGTGTGAAAATGAAAAAAAAAAAAATTTATTTTTAAATTTTTAAAAAAAAAAAAAAATCAAAAAAAATCAAAAAATAACCTTTGTCGAAAAAAACAATTGCGAATTGTCACGAAAAAAAATAAAATATTTTTCTTGGTTAACTAAGATTAATCTGGTGTAATATGTACCTGGTAAAAATAACCTTTATCGAAAACTTGATCTTAATTCGCAATTTTTTATCACAAAAAAAAAAAAAAAAAAAAATTTTTTCTAGATAACCAATTAAAAACTTTTTATAATAATGTGTTATTTAAATTTAATTTTTTACCAGATTTTCTCCAATAATAAAAAGAAGAATGCAAATTACCCAATTGATGTAATAAATTACCATATTCTTTGAAAATAACTTGAACTAATTGATTAAATTTAAAGGTTATACCACTTGAACTTGAAAGTGAATTGCTACCACTACCACTGATACCACTACCACTACCACCATTATTAGTTGAATAAATTGAAATTGAATTATCCATATTATTTAATTCGCTATTTTGATCGTCAGTTGTAAAATTTGGTATTGTAAATAATTTATTCTCTATACAACAGTCAATTAAAAGTGAAGCCAAATCATATTGTTGAGTTTCATAAAGAATTTGAATTACACTTTTAAAATCACCGATTGATAATAGTAAATTTATGGCAAGTGTTATATTTTGAGGTTTAGATTGTTTACCACTGCCACCACTGATACCATTACTTGAATGTAAACCAAAACCACTTGAATTTAATAAATGAATAACCCATGAACGAAACACTATAAAATGTTCATCTTCTGACAAATTTGTTTTTGAAAGTATTGCTGCATCATACCAACGATCGCATGATTGTAAATATTTACACGCTTCCATTGTTTTACCGATTAAACAAAGGAATTGAACACCTTCATCCAATTTACCAATGGCAATTAAATTTTCAGCAATTAAACGTGTTGTATTTTGATAATATTCTTGAGATATAGAAGCAGATATAACACATGCTTTCATTGCACGATTGAAAAAATCTGGATGATCAGGGGTTGTATCTAACAATAGGTTTACTGCTTTTGAATTTCTACCCAACATTATATTCTTTTCAATTAATTTTTTGGTCAGTTCATTATCTGGTTTCTTTTTTTCGTAACAATCTGTTTTTTCCAATTCAATTGAACGTAAATTATGTGGATCTAATAGTAAATCATAGTAATTTGGTAAATTGGTTGATGCATTTGTTGTACCATTATCAACAATTGTTGATAGATTTAATGGTGTATCTGAACCTGCTGAATTATTTGAAATACCCAATTCAATAGTTGATTGATTTAATTGTGCTGCAACTGATGAATATGAATGTGATAATGGATTTTGAACAACTGCCATTGGTTGAATTGGTGAAATTGGAGTTGGTTGTTGTTGAGATTGTTGTAAATTTTGTAACAATGGGAGTATACCAGATGCTGATGTTGATAATATATTTTTTGATGGTGTTGTTGGTGGTGAAATTTGTGATGATACTATTAAATTTGGTGATTGATTGTTGTTTAAATTATTATTATTGCTGTTGTTGTTGTTGTTTATTGGTATTGATGAAGTTGTAATATTACTATTTGAAGATGATAAACTTAGTTGTGGTTGTTGTATTGACTGAATTGGTATTTGAACTGGGGTTGGTGTTGGTGTTGGTGGTGCACTTTTTTGACCAAATCCAAAAAATGAAACCAATGGTTTTTTTAATATACTACTTGCTGTAGAAGGGGCTGTTGTGGTGGTTGTAGTGGTTGTAGTTGGTGTTGTTGAAATAAATGGTGGTGATATATTACTAACATTATTATTTGTTTGAGTTTGTGGTGATACATTTAAAGTTGGTGAATTTAAATTAACAATATTATTATTATTTGTTGATAATTGAATTTGTGGTGATAAAATTGTTGTATTTGAATTGTTTAAAGCGGAATTTGTATTTGTTGAATTTGAAATACCACTACCACTATTACTACCATGATCATTAACCATTGGAATTGAAGGTAAACTTGGTAATGAATTATAAAATTCAATTAAATCATTATCATAAAAACCACTGACACCACTAAAATTATCACCATTTTTTAATTTAAATTTTGAAATTGAATAAATTACTAATCTCCAAAATTCAATTTCTTTTGTATCACCAAAATATTGTGAAACTGTTAAATTTGATTCAGCTAAACCAATACCATTACATTTGTATGTGAAATTACAATTACCACTATCATTTTCAATATCGCCATCAATGATATCATCGTTATCTAATGTTGGAGAAATTATTGAAATTAATTTATCATCAATAAATGATAACAATTTGGAATTCTTTTCATTATTATCTTTAATAATTAATGTACTATCAAATGAACGGTTTAAATCAACACTATTGCCACCACTACCATTACTACCGTTATATTCTGATGAAAATAATAATATTTTATAATTTAATAATAAATTTTTCAATTGTATCCATTGAATTGTTGGTAAGAGAATTGGAGAATATAAATAACCACCATTACCACTACCAGTAGTTTGTGATTGATCATTTGAATAAATACTTGAAGCAATTGAACTGGAAAATGAAAATTTAGAATTTGAAATGGTCAAAGTTGAATCCAATACTCTTAATGAATTATCAATTGTAACAATTAGTGGATTTGAATCTGTTAACCATTCAAAATCTACAACTTTAACGTCTCTTCCTTCCAATAAATGTGAACCAATTGCAATTCTTTGATTTAAATTTAAATCCCAAATTCCAAATTCACCATTTGAAAACAATACAAATACTTCGTTTGATGCTGGTAGCGGGGAGAATTTAATCTTTTTAATTGAACCGCGATGAGTAGAGAATGAATGAAGTTTCTTTTTAAGACCATTCCATGAATGAATGTTACCATTAACATCACCAGATACTAAATATTCACGCTTACTTGCTAAACAAGTTTGAAGTGGACCTAAATCTGCATGTAAATCTGAAAGTGTAACTGAATTTAATTCAATTGTACATTGTTTAACAGTTCCATCCAATAGTAAAAATGTAAATTGTTCTTTTGCTTCATATTTTGAACCATCTGATGATAATTCAACTTCACAATCGCTAGTAGGTGGTAACCATTCTAATCCAATTATATTTACAAATGGTTTAAATGAACGAAGACAAGTGAATCTTTTTGTTTCCCATAGCTCAAATGGTCTATCTTTTAATAAAATTACCAAAAACTTTCTTGAATATGATAATCTAATACCTTTGATTGGTGATGGTTCACTACCAGATACTTTTCTAAATTCTTTTACTCTACCAGATCTAAAATCAACCGATGTAATGAAATTTAGGTAATTACCTTTATCTTGCTCTTCAAATGAAAAGCATAAAACACGGCCAGGTGATAACCAACGAATTCCATAGATTGGACGATTCCAAATGTAAATTTCTTTTTGAATTTTCATTGTAGACATATTAACAATTTGAATTGTACCATGGCTTGTACCAATTGCAATCAGTGAAATTGAAGATCTATTATAAAATGGATATACTGATAACGATGAAGTTGGCGATGATATTGATTCGTTAAAACTTGAAACTGCCAATTTAACAACACCATTCAATGGAGTGTTATTCAATGTTGATTGTAATTTTGGTTGATATAAATTTGCTGAACCTGCAACAGTTACATCTGAAATAAAGTCCCATTTCCACATACACCCATCACCTGAAATTGAAAATACACTAGTTTGAAATACATGTGGACCATTGATAATTGAATAAATTTGTTGATTCTTTTTCTTACTTTTCTTTAGGTAATGTGATAAATCTGATGTACAAATTTGTTCGTAATTGAAATTATTATTATTGTTTCCTCCAATTCCATCGTTTATCATTCGTTTATTCCAACTAGTAAAACTACCATCTTCATGTAACGAAAACATTAAATTTGGATTATCCTTACAAAGCAATATATTCACAAAATTTGTTTTATTTCTATCCAATACCAAACTACCAAATAATTGATTTGTATTTGAATCATATATAAATAATTCTCTATGTAGTAAATAGTATATTATATTCTTTGAACTTGGTGAAAATTTCATTTGTAAAAAATCTAAATGAATATGTTGTAAATTATTTTGATGATGATGTTGATGATGAAGTAGTGATGTTGTTGATGTATTGTTACCGCTATTGTTTATATTATTGTTATTACCGCTGTTATTGTTTGATGTATTATTACTACTATTATTACTGTTACTATTATTATTATTGTTGCTGTTGTTATGTTGTGCCCATTGATTTGATAGTTGTAATTGATCACGATTTAATATTGGATTATTATGTTTACTATATATTCTATATTTAAATTCCAATAGAGGTAAATGATTTGCTGATAGTTCATCAATTGAATAAATACAACCAAAACTAGTTGATAATAGTATACGTGTTGATTTAAATGGATCAAATTGAATTGAATAACCACTGAATCCATCTGGTATATCACGTTTCCAAATTTTAACACCACTATTAACATTCCATAACGTTAAAAATCCAACATGTAACGATAGTAATAAATCTGGATCTTCTGGATGCCAACATAAATCTGAAATTGAATTATCTTTGGAATTGTCTTTATCTTTTTGTGATTGCGATTGTTTGTTTGGTGTAGTTGCAATATCTGTATGATATGATAAATTGAATAATACAGTTGCATCCAATACATTCCATATTATAATATTACCATTTATATCACCAGATGCTAATCTAACCAAGTTATTTTGTATAGATGTATTTGATGATATACCTGTACTATTATTTAAACCACCACCACCACTATTTGATTGTTGTTGTGATTGTTGTTGCGATTGTTGATGTTGTGATAAGAATGTACTTGATGAAAATGATATATCATTTGAAAATTTAACAATTGATACATGACATTTATGTTCATCCAATGTTTGTAATATATTTAAATGAATTGGATCAATGATTACAATATATGAAAAACAACCATATGCTATTAAATTTTGGCAGTACCAATCAACTGCGCCTTTATTATCTTTATTTAATCTACTTGGATATATTTTAATTTGTGGTTTATTATTTAAATTGATTTGATTCATTTTAAAATATAAAATAATAATAATTAATATATCATATAAAACATTTAATGTGTGGCTACCAGTGAAAATCAAATGAATTTTTTTTTTTTTTATTATTTTTTTTTTTAATTTTTTTTTTTATTTAAATTAAAAAAAAGATTTTATTTATTTTTTCAATGAATATATAATATCCTATCCAATCACTTCAATCCATAAATATATATATATTTATACATACAATTATTATAGTAACTGTTAAAATATTTAAACTAGTCATACTTAAAGATTTTAATTTTAATTTTTTATTTTTCTTTTTATTTTTTTTTATTTTTATTTTTTTATTTTTTTAAAAAAATGAACAAACGACAAAATTTTTTTAAATGCTTAATAAAAAAATAATAAAGAAATAAAAAGAGATTGGAGAAGAATATCAGACATACAATAAATAATGCAAGTTAAATGGTTTTTAATATTATTGGTTGGGTTTTTATTAGTATTACCAAATATAGTTAACCCATATAGAAAAAGTGTTTCAATTACAAATCAGCAGCCGAAAATAAATATATATAGCACATATAAATTACAAAATAAATATATGTCAAGTGATAAAATAAATATAGCTTCATTTTTAACAAATTCATATTTGCAAATACTTTCACATTCAAATTCTGCAGTTGAACCTGATAGCAGTTCGTCATCTTCTTCATCTTCATCTTCATCTTCATACTCATCCTCATCCTCATCATCGTCATCTTCATCATCTTCATCATCTTAGTTGGTTAATGGTAATTTATGTTATGAAGAGTAATAAATCAACACCTATTTAACATTAACATCAACATCAACATTAACACCAACACCAACATATTTATTTTTGTAAAATTAGAATCAAAAAAGACAGACAAAATATATTCACCAAAAATGAATATCAATATTTATTTATTATAATAAAATGTACTATTAAATTAAATTAAATTAAATAATCTACCCATACTTTTTATATAAATGTGTTACAACATGTTTAAACAATTATTTCTTAATTTTTCAAAGAACAATTAAACACCATTGTATTTATATACTCAATTTTTGAAGATTTTTTTTTTTTTTAAAACGAAAATTTTTTATTTTTTTAAAATTTTAAATTTAAATTAAATATTCTGCTTGGTACAATATAAAATAATATTATTGTATTGTTATTACTTCAAAATACACACTAAAAACCAATGGATAGAAATCAAATTATAACATATATACAACAATTATTTCAATATTATTATTCAAAAGAAGGAAATTCAATACATGTAGATACAATTTTAAAATTTATAGAGTGTGGTCAATTGAATATAGATACAACACCATTATACATTGAATCATTATCAAATACATTACCAAATGATTATATATTAATAAATAAAACACCTGATCATATAAAAAATAAAGCACAACAAACTCAACAACATATTCAACCACAACAATCAATAATTTCAAATAATAATAAAGCAACACCAACACCAACATCGACAACAATATCATCAGCATCATCATCACCATATAAATATTATAATAAAGATACAAATACATTTAATAAAGAATTGGTTAAACAAGATTTAAATACAAATACAATTAAAGATTACATTGATGAATTATATTTATGTTATACTGGAAGATTAGGTGATCCTGCTTCAACTGCATATTTAACAAAATCATTATTAGATTCTTCATTCACTGTACATCAAGCTGAATTACATGTTAAATTTTCAAAAGAAGGTAATTATTATTAAAGTTTATATACACATACACATAAAGAACAGGGTACTAAAACTATTATTATTAGCAAAAATATATTTAGGTCAAGTTCAAATTAAAGAAAATAAAAGAAAGAAAGCAGAAGAATATATATATGAACTTTATAAAGTTTATTTTGGCAAAGATTATTTATGTCCATTGGATGATTTACATTACTATTCAAATTTAATAGTTGAAACACCAAATCCAAATTATCAAAATATAGAAGATGATATTAAAGAAAAAGCAATTTTAAATGTTGTCGTACCGCTCGATCCAAATTGGAAAAAGAAAAATAATAAATAAATAGTATTGTTTTTCTTTTTAGTTGTAAATATAATAAAGAAAATCCTCCTCTATTGGTTGCACATACACAAGTATTATTTATTTATTCTAATTTTGGAGCATCTGGAAAATCGGTAGAATTTGATAATTCAACGTTTGCTTCCATTTCAGCAATATGACCTTTGAATTGATCTCTCATCCAATGTATGGCTTGGGTGCCGAGGAAAATATTTTTAGGTGGATCTTGTTTATTGGAGAGAGCAATGATAGCATCAGAGAATTTATCAGGATCACCTCTTGCAGAATTTACAATACCATCTAACCATACTGCTAATTCTTCAGTTTTATAACCTTCAATCTTTAATTTTGCACGTTCTAAATTATCCATAAATCCAGTTTTGAAACCACTACAACTAACAATGCAACATTTAATATTGAATGGTTCTAATTCTTGACCAAGAGTGTATGTCAATCCATTCAATGCATATTTAGTACAATTGTATGCACCATAACAACCAACTGTAAACCAACCTAATACAGATGAAACATTTAATATCAAACCAGACATTTGTTTTCTCATATGTGGTACAATATGACGAGTAATATGTAATACTGAAAAGAAATTAACATCAAATGCTTTTTTATACTCTTGATCTGATAATTCTTCACTGTTTAGATGTGTGGTTGAATGTTTATTAGTTATTTTGATCATCCAATTGGGTGTGACATTAATTTTAAATTTTTACACTTACGTTGAACCAATAAGACCTGAAGCAGCATTATTGACTAATACATCGATACGACCATATGTTTCAATTGCTTGATCAACACTATTTTTTACACTTTCTTCATTTGTAATATCAGTTTTGATTATTAATATATTGTGTAAATGTTCGGATGGTAATTGATTTTTTAAATTTTCAGGATTTCTTGTTACTGCTACAACTTTATAATTATCGATTGATATTAACTTTTTACATAAACTAAGTCCTAAACCAGTTGATGTTCCTGTTACATAAAATATTTTATTAGATAATGGTTCCATTTATTTGTTGTTATGATGGTGATCAATTAAAATAAAAACTGAAAAAAAAAAAAATTAAAAAAAAAAAAAAAAAAAAAAAAAAAAAAAAAAAAATATCTAATCCAAACATTAGTTTTGCAATAAAATAATATTAAAAAATTAAATACAAAAAAAAAGATGTAATAAAGAACATCCTTTAAACATTTATTTATAAATTTTTATTATTATTGTTATTATTATTACAAAACCAATGAACCAAAAGTAGAATAGGAAGCTATGATTTTATCATCTGAATTCATGGACAACATTTGTGGAGTTTGAAATTGGTTAATTATTATACCATTAAATTTAAATATAACATTTGGTCCTCCCTTATTTTTAAAATATTTAAACATAGAAACAAATGATTCAGTTCTTTTAATATTAAAATATAAAATTTCATAATCACTTTCAACTTGTAAATCAACATAAACTGTATCACTATTTGAAGAAATTGGTGGAAAAGTTTTGTATTTAAATGCAGATTGATATGTTGTGGTTGTAGTTGGTTGTGCAGTAGTTGTAGTTGTAGTAGTTGATATTGTTGTTGTGGTTGTATTTATTGATTTTGGTAATTTTAAATAATTAATTGGCCAAATTGAATCATTTGAATTATTATCTTTGCAAATTTGAACTAGGAAAGATTCAGGAAAGTATTGTTTATAAAGTTTGATTGTTCTCTTATATTTCTTTCTATTTAATTTTTGTTTTTCAACTTTTTTTAAATCTTCTTTGTCAATTACATTGTAGTGAATTTCATTACCAACAACTTTTAATAACTTTATATATTCATGAGTGTTTATTGCAAATTTCTTCCAAAATGATGATATCAGTGGTGATGGTAATAATTTTGATGATGAATTAATTTTATAATCTTTATCCATTACTTTTAATACTATAAATTTAATAAATTCTTCTGATATCATATCCATTTGAATATTTGTAACATTACCATCAAAATCAATTTCATTTTTTACTCTTTTATATAATTTTATTGCTTTCTTTTGATCTTCAATTGAAATGCCATCACTACCACTACCATTATTGTTGTTACTGAATGTTGATTTATTAAAATATAATTTATTATTGTTTAAATCTTCCAATTCTTTAACTTTTTTATTTAATTCTATAATATTCTTTTCTAGTTGTGTTACTTTTTGAGTTTTAATTGCAAGTTCATGATGATGTTTAATTCTTTTATTTTTGAGTTTTGTTAAAATATTTTCAATCTTTTCTTGTTGTTGATCCTCATCTTCTTTATATTCATCTTCTGAATCTGAATATTCTTCACTACTACTGCTGCTAGTTGATTTTCTCTTTTTTGATGTATTGTTATTGTTGTTATTTATATTTTTATAATGATTTGGGTTTTTCTTTTCATTATCTAACATTCCACTCAATATCTGTCTTAATACTGATTTCTTTTGAAATAAATTTGATTGTATATCTCTTTCTTTGATTGCATCTCTAATTTCTTCAATTCTTAAACTACTTAATGCTTTTCCATTAACTGAATATCTGGTCATTTTTTTTGTTGATATTTTTTATTTGTTTGTTTTGTATCGTTTTTGTTTTTGTTTTTGGTCAATTAAATTTTGATTTTATCAAATAAATTTTTTTAGAGCCACAAAAAAATCTAATAATGCAAAGAATTTGAATATACAAAGAAATTATGTATTTTTAAAAAAAATGAAAAAAGTTTTAAAAATAAAAATATCCAAAAAAATAAAGAAAAAAAATGGATTACATGTATCACTTTTATATGATAATGTATACATGTATATCTAATATCTCATTAATTATTATGATCATTATTATAATTAAAAAAAAGAGACCAGTGAATCATCGGATATCGGGTTTTATCATTTTTCCCATTTTTTTAATTTATTTTAAAATTTTAAAAGTCCGACAAAGCCTAAATCCGACTGTTTTTTCAATATTGATTATGTGTAATATCCACACTTTTTTTTTTTTTTTGAAGATGATTAGTTTTGATGTTAATTAATTAAAAAGTAATAGTATAATAAAAATAATATGTTTATATCAAAAATAATAATTATTATTATTTTATCAATAATAATAAATTTTATAAATTGTGAAAATTTACCACAAAATATAAAATTATCATTTTCAAAGATTGAAAATTCAATTAAAGTGACATGGTACACAATAGATTCAGCTATTAAACCTATGGTTTTATATAATGAAGGTGATAATTCAAATACACCATTCACATCTGATAATGTTAAAATTTTAACATATGATACAAAAGGATTTACTGGATATCAAAATAGTGTGGAAATGACAAATTTAACAGAATCTTTAATGTATTTTTATAAAGTTGGTGATGGGGCAACCAATGAATGGAGTGAAAAATTCAATTTTACAACAAACTATTTTTATAGTAATCAAAATGGTGAAATCGCTCAACCATTTACAGTATCATTTTTCGGTGACATGGGATACGATCAAAATAATGGTAATTTATTAAATTCAGATTATTATACAGTTAAAAATTTATTATCAAGATTTAACCAATACGATTTTATAGTTCATGTTGGTGATATTGCATATGCAGGTGCAAAAAAAGGGTCAGGGCTTGAAGGTAATGAAACAATATGGAATGAATTTCAAAATTCAATTCAACCATTAACATCAAGTAAAGTTTATTTAACTGTACCAGGAAATCATGATACATTTGGATTATTTGATTTACCTGTATATCGTAAAACATGGCAAATGATGGTGGATGAAGAAACATCATCTTGGTATTCATATGATTATAATGGAGTTCATTTTATTGGTATATCAAGTGAATCTGATTACTATCCATTATCTGCTCAACATACATGGATTGAAAATGATTTAAAAACATATCGTAAATCAAATCCAACTGGTTGGATTGTAATGTATTCACATAGACCATTTTATTGTTCCGTGGTATGGGGTTGGTGTGATAATGAAAATATTGAATCTGATAAAAAGCTATATATTTGGTCATTGGAAGAACTATTGTATCGTTATCAAGTTGATGTATTTATATCTGGTCATACTCATTCATATGAATATTCATTACCAGTTTATAAAGGTAATGTTTTTGGTACATTTGATAATCCTGGTGCTACCATTCATATTGTAGTTGGGACTGGTGGAAATCATCAAGGTGAAGATTTAGTATGGCAACCACTTCAACCTTGGTCAACTGGACTTAGAACTTCCGATAATGGTTTTGGCTTTCTAACAGTTTTAAATTCAACTACCCTAAATTGGAAATTCATTTCAAATCAAAATAATACTGTAATCGATGAATTTAATATATTAAAAGGTAAATTTTAAAATCTTTAGTTTTTATGTATATTTTTAAGTATATATTTTCATTTGTTTTTGTTGTATCAATTAAAAAAAACAATTTAAAAAAGATGAACTTGTTGCTGATAGGTAGGATGTATAGTTAATTCTATATTTATTTGGAATAATTACACTACAGCTCTGTTAATATCTTTAAATTTAATTGCATGTTTTACTGGTATCGATAGAATAATAAATATTATGACTGAAATCTGTTCGGTGTAATTAAACTTCTCATTTAGTTGATAATAGTAAAGATGATAAACAGATAGATTTAAAAATATTTATGGTATTTATTCATATACATTATTGGAATGTATTTCAAAATAATTCATTATCATTTGTTGCATAATCAGGTTACAGGCTTTGATTCAATATCAAACGTATCATATGCATATGTATATAACACTCGTACCAATTATCTTTAGTTGGTTGCATATTTTTAATTGTTTTAATATCAAAAAGAATTATTCAAAATCAAGAGTATTCACAAATTGTATAAATAAATTATTATATCTGTTCACTTTCTACTTTTTTAAACTAAACTGGATTATTATAATATCTTATTTTTTTACTGGTTCTTTTTTCAATTGGTTACCAATGCAATTATTCCAAATACTATATGATTACTATATTGAGCATTTAATTAATTCAATATATTTTAAATTATTAAAGGAGAAAGTATGCTTTACTTACAATACCAATTGTTATACCAATATTTAAATTTGTTGAAAATGAAATTAAATTAGATCCAATTGAAAATGTTGAAAAACCAAATGGACTATTGACAATCGTATCAGAATTGTAGTAAATTCTATTATTTTGCACCTGCTGTAATTCCCATTATCCCAATAGATCTGGTTTAATTTGTGAAATATTAGCTATTGTAGTTGGTGTACTATCATATAGAATAAACAAGCCATTGGTAAAATTGAAAAATCATTTGATTTTATATTTGTACCAATTATCTTTTTAATTGGTTGTATATTTTTAATTGTTTTAATATCTAAAAGAATTAATAATAATAACCATCATGGTATAAATTCACAAATTGTATAAATAAATTTATTTGTTGTATAAAGTTCACTTTCTACCTTTTTTTTTAAAAAAATAATTTAGTGTCACCCCTTTTTCTTTTTGTAGTTTATATTTAAAATATATATATTAAATATCTAAAAATGTGTGACATGGCATACACAAATAAACTTTATTTGAATTTTACATATCGCCTTCATAATCAATTATATTTCTAATTTCTTCTTTTTCTTTTGGTGTTGTTGTGGTTGTTGATAGAACTTCATTACTTTGTTGTTGATTTCTTTGTTGTTGTAGTTGTTGTTGATTATCCTTTTTTTGTTGTTTTTCTTGTTTATGTTGTTGTTGTTGTTTTTTTAATTGTTCAACTTTTTGATCTAATTCTTGATCTTTTTTTTGTTTTGCAGCAGATTTTTTAGCAGCTGTATATTGTTGATTTGTTTTAAATTTAATTGGAGTTAATGTTGATAATGTAGTTGGTAATGATGTATTGCTATTATTGTTGTTGTTGTTTGTAGGAAATAAATCATTATTTATAATTTTTATATGAATTGCAGAAGCATGTCTAATTTTTAAAATTGGTTCTAAATCATTTGTTAATGGATCATATTGATCAATTATTTCTTCAGTTGATGTAGTTGTAGATAATATTGAATTTGGTATTTCTTTATTTAAATATAATGATAATTTAACTGCTTTTGGTATAGCTGCACCTAATCCATGAATTATTATTTCTTTTTCTTTTTGTACATTTAATAAATTCTTTGCTCTTTTTAAATAGTATAAATAATTTCCATTATTTGTTAAATAAATTTCATTCTTTTTTGCATTTGGTCTTTGAACAACTCTTCTCATATATGTGTCTATCAGTAGTATTTTAAATGTAAGTATGACATATGACATGATAAGTGTATATTGAATATTAATATGATGATGATACACATACATTTTGTAGGATCATTAATTAATAAGAATTCTTCATGACTTGACATTTCATTTATATCATATTCTTCTTCTTCCAATTCTTCATTATTTATTTCAACATTTTCTTCAAATTCAGTGTCGCTCATTTTATTGTCGTTTTTTTATATAAATTTCATTTGTAAAAAAATTTAAATTAAAATTGATTTTTAGCCAAAAAACGAAAATTTTTTTTTTTTTTTCAACTTTTTTTTCTGTAACACAGATAACATATATAAAAAATGATAAGAAATATTAGTAAAAGATTATATTGTACAGTTAATACACCAAAAAAACAAACTGGTACGTTATAGTAGTCAATATTATCATTTATTTTTATATATTTACTCTATTATTGGTACAATTGTAGGTGGTAGAATTCAACCAATTGGTATAAATTTAAATCAAGAACAAAAGAAAAGATTAGATCATTTAGAAATTTTAGAAAGAATAAAAGAAGAAAGAAAATTACAAAAGAATAATAGACAAAATGAAGATCCAATTATAAAAAAAGCATATGCTGAATTGGAAGAAGAAGGATTTTTTGATGGAAAGAATAGAGAAGATTATTAAAACAATAATAATAAAAGAAACGAAACAAATTGTATATATAAATATTTATTTTCTTTTTTAAATTGTAAATGGAACTAAAGATTGAACATCTTCAATTGCTTTTTCTGGTGAATTTATATATTTTAATAGGAAACCTTGAATTTGTGACATTGAAAGTTGATAATCTTGAATGTTTAATGCAAAACGTTTAGCCAATTCATTATCATTTGGTAAATTGAAAAAGTGTGTAAATAATTGTGATGCTTGTTGTCTTGTTGCATTTGATACTTTAATCTTGAGATCAATTCTACCTTCACGAATTAATGCTGAATCTAATAATTCAATTTTATTTGTAGTCATAAATAAAATTCTACCTTCTTGTGATGCAACACCATCCAATGCATTTAATAATCCTGAATATGTTAAATTATTATTTGATGAGGAGGAAGAGGAGGAAGATGAATTGTTGTTATTTGAAGTTGAATTTTCAATATTATCACGATATGTTTTAAATGCAGCATCTATATCTTCAATTAATAATATTGATTTTGGTGGAGCATTGTTTAGTAGTTGATTAATTTGTTTATCGTCAATTTCTTTTTGTGATAGTGATACAATGCAGATATCAAGATTTAATTCACCAGCTATAGCATTTATTAGGGAAGATTTACCATTACCAGGTTCACCATATAATAAATAACCACGACGATATGGAATACCTCTATTACGATACCATGATTCATTTGTAATAAATTGTTTAATATCTTCAATTAATGTTTGTTTCAAATCATTTGCTAAAATTACAGATTCCAATGAACGAATTGAACGAGGATTACCAAATCTTTCCCAATTACCATTACCTGAATTAATGTAAATAACAGTTTTACCAATATCTTTATTTAATGATAATGTCATCGCCTCTTGTAACAATTGATTGATTACCCCACTATCCTTTTTATAAATTTGAATTGAAATTGATTCAAATGGTGCACCTGCTCCCATATCAAATGCACTATCTCTAACACGATCAATCCAAATTGAACGTCCTTGATATTGAATACAATGTTTACCAACTGATGGTACCAAGATTACTTTTGGGTTTTTACCAACTGAATTATAAACTGTTTCTGCGCTTAAATGATTTGATTTCTTTATTGATTCATTCTCTGATAACCAACATAATAACCATTCAAATGATTTATCTTTTGAATCTATATCAATACGATAGTAAATTCTTTGACTAATATTCTTTAACACATAAAGGCCAATACCTTTAAATATATTAACACCACCACTAATTATAAATAATCCCAATCCACTACTAATACCTAATACAATAGTTTTACTCTGATCTTTTAAAGTATTCATAGTGTTTTAATTTACAAATGGTTAATCGATATTGCGCTCGAAAAAAAAAAAAAAAAAAAAAATATTTTTTATAAAAAAAAAAAATTAAAAAAAAAAAATAAAATAATAATAATTTAATTTATACAGCCACCATAATGACTTTATTTAGTATTAATGGATTTTATCTGTTTAAACAAATAGTTATTTAAAAAATATTATACTTTTTTTTGCTACATATATATATTTTTATATTTTTTTTATAACTGATACAACGGTTAGATCATTTGAAAATGAGATTAAAACGTGAATTTTCAACACCCAAAAAAAATAATAATTTTAATTAAAAATCTTTGTGACAACACATTCATAAAAAAAACGAATTTATTGAAAATTTTTTTGTTTTCATATATAAATTTGAATGATAAAATTTTTTTTTTATTTTTTTTTTATTTAAAAATAATTTCTATTGCTATTTTTGTCAATAATAAACAACAATGGACACACGAAATAAAAAACTTATATTTTTAGCAACTTTAGTGGCATTTGTAACAATAGTATTAGTACTACTAAATTCATATCAATTTAATTCAACGGAGCCTCCACGAATTGGGGTTGCAAAAATACAAATTACAACACCAAATTATATATATAGGCCACCAATTAAAATTAATAATGATTTTCCAAAGGGTAAACAAGTTACAGTTGATGTGGTTATAGCATTTATAGCACCAAAAGTAAATGTAGTTTTGGATCAATTAGAATCATGGAATGAAAATGATACATTACCATGTGATCAATATACAGTGTCTCATTATTATGCTGGTGCACAAAGTAATTTAGTGTTTTATTTAAATTTTGGGTCAGAACCTCAAATAGAGGATGTCGTTAATGCAAAGGTAGAGTCTTCAATTTGGAGAAAGTGTTTCAACCAAATTAAATTCATATATGCAAATAATACAGTGGAAGAAGATGTGTATCCAGGTGGTATCAGCGTACAATTTTATAAATACTATTCAATTGGTCCACCTTCAGATTACTTTTTTTGGATGGAAGCAGATGTTAAACCATTAAGAAAAGATTGGCAAATTGAATTGTTTCGTTTGGTAATTGAAACCAATGAAGTTAGAGGTAATAAAGCATTTTTTGTAATGGGTAGTAATTATATTGGTGGAATTGAAAGTAGTGTAAGACAAACTTTATTGTTTTTCCCAGCTCATTTAAATGGTAATTCACTATATTGGAATAACATTCAAATTTATGAACAATTCCTTGGACGTGCAAGATGGAACGAATATCGACAAAACGCTTTCGACGCTGATATGGCAATTCAATTGCATGACCCTAGGACTTGGGATCTTGTTAGAAATATTAGACAAGTATGTATATCACATCAATCATCATCATCATTATTATTATTATTTTAATATCCTAGTATTATAAGTACTAACACACCTATAGGAATTTATAACACATGATTTCATTAGGAATTATAATTATTATAGTTATGATAAAAAAGAAGTACTAGCAGAATATCCTAGAACCTTTTTCGTTCATCATTCAAAAAATGGGAAACCAGGTGATTAATAAAATAAATAAAAGGTGCGGATTATTAATAAATAATATTTATTTATTTATTTAACTTTTTAATTAATAATTTTGTTTGTATTAAAATTTTATATATAAATTAGATATAACCTATTTCTCAATAAATAACAACAATAACAGTGTATGAGCGTGGGTAAAAGTTGAAAAAACCTGTTGCACATTAATAAAAAAAACATAATGGCAGTGTGAGTGTGTTGTGGGTATAAAAAGTTTAAAAAATCAAAATGAAGGTTTGAATGCTAAAAAAATTAATTAAAAATATAAAGCTTGAAAAGTGTGTTTTTTTTTTTACTGTTTTATTGTATTAATAAAATTTTATTTTATTTTTAATTTTAATTTTATTGATTGTATTATTAAAAAAATTCTTTTTACATTTCTTTCATTCAACAAACACATAATCATAAATATATGATTATGTAATTTGATACAAATAAAATGAAATTTTTAAATTTAATTATATCATTATTATGTTTATTTAAAATTGTAAATTCACAAAGTTATTCTGCAAATTGGACCGATATTAATTCGAGACCAAATCCTGGTTGGGTTAGTATTAAATATATTTTATTTATTGTTAATTTAATTTAAATAATAAATATTAGGAAACTAATAAATTTTAAAAAATATAAATTTATATATACTAGTATGATGATGTAAAATTTGGTATATTTATTCATTTTGGAGTTTATTCAGTTCCCGCATATTCAGAACGTGGATATGCTGAATGGTATTGGAATTATTTGATAACACAGGGTGATGGTGGTGCTACAAAAAAATATCATGATGAAAAATTTGGTGCTAATTTTACATACCAAGAGTTTGCACCAATGTTTAATTGTAGAGATTTTAATCCAGATGAATGGGCATCAATAATTGAAAAGTCTGGTGCTAAATATGTTGTATTAACAAGTAAACATCATGAAGGTTATACACTATGGGATTCTCCTCAATCATGGGGTTGGAATTCTGTTGATGTTGGTCCACATTTAGATATAGTAGGAGCATTGACTAAGTCAGTTAAATCATTAGGTCTTCATATGGGTCTTTATCATTCATTATATGAGTGGTTTAATCCATTATATTTGGCCGATGCTGCAAGTGGAAATCCTCCAACTACTGATATTTATGTTAGAGAAATATTAATGAAGCAATTACATGATATTGTAGACACATACGAACCAGATGTTATATGGGCTGATGGAGCATGGGAGCAGGGTTCAAGTTATTGGCGTTCAACAGAGTTCCTCAGTTGGTTATATTCAAATAGTTCAGTTAAAGATACAGTTGTCGTAAATGATAGATGGGGTAGTGAAACAAGTATGAAAGATGGTGGGTTTTTTACAGGAAATGATATGTATTCACCATTAAAACTCTTGACTCATAAATGGGAGAATTGTGCTACCATGGGTCATTCATATGGTTATAATC
Source organism: Dictyostelium brefeldianum (assembly GCA_013375695.1). Lineage (NCBI taxonomy): Eukaryota > Evosea > Eumycetozoa > Dictyosteliales > Dictyosteliaceae > Dictyostelium > Dictyostelium brefeldianum. The sequence goes on along the minus strand of JABXES010012861.1, from coordinate 17,963 downwards.
AAAATGAACAAGAATCAGATTATCAAAATTCAACAACATTAATTCAAGGTTTAGTTACAACTGTAGCATGTGGAGGTAATTATCTATTAGATATTGGACCAGATGCTGAAGGTACAATCCCAATCATGATGGTTGATAGATTATTCGATATTGGTAATTGGTTATCTATCAATGGTGAAGGAATTTATGGCTCTACTTATTGGAGAGTTCAAAATCAAACATATAACATTTGGTATACTACAAACACTACCACATCAAACGTATATGCATTTGTATTTGAATTACCCGAAAATGGAGTCCTCCATTTAAATGATCCAATTGGAAATTCTAATACTCAAGCTTCACTCTTAGGTTTACGTGGTGGTCATACCATACAAGTTTCAGTTCCTAAAAATTCACAACCAGGTATTGACTTGAATATTCCATTTGCTTCTCCTCAAGATTATCCTCCTTTCGGTGTTTATGTATTTAAATTAACAAACGTAAAATAAATATTGGTTTTTAAATTAAAAAACTTGTTTTGTTTATTTTCGTTACTTAAATTAAATTATTTTATTACATTTATTACTTTTTTTGTTACCACTACTTACCCAAGTTAACCCAAATATACAGGAATTGCCAACAATCTATTTAAAAAGACAAATGTGGAACAAAAAAAAAAAAAAAGGAATAAAAATGGGAAAAATGAATTTTATGTTTTTTTTTGATTTATAAGGTGAATTGTTTAATTCATTAGATTTGATTAATCAATGTATTAAATTGGCTGAAATGTTAAATTCAAAATCAGTCAATTCAGAAGTTTATTTTTATTATAAAGCAGATACATTACAACAATTATAATTCTGCTCATGTTCAATACACACTAAAAAATGATATGGGAATTCAAATTGGTCCAGTTGAAGGTGAATCAATATCTCCAATATATTGTTTTTTACCTTATAAATCTATATTTGACGTTAAACTATGGTAATAAAGTATTATTTTATTTTTCTTTCATAAATTTATTGAGAATAATCATTTCTTTTCTTTCTCAAAATTTTTTAGGTGAGTGTGTTTTATTTCATATATTTTTTTTTTTTTTTTTTGTTAATAATAGTAAAAATCAGAGTTTATTTAAAATAAGAAAAACAATAATAAATTTAAAAATCTCTGTGTCATAGTAGCAAATTAATTTGGGTGATTTTTTTATAAACGCAGGTATTATTAGTATAAATGACTCAATATTTATAATATATTATCGGGGACCAAAAAGTTTTAATCTATAAAATAAAGGTATGAATTTTATTTTATCACCAATATAAATTTTAATTTTTAAAAAAGGGGTTCATTTTTAGTTTTAAATAGTTTTCTTAAATTTTAATCTTTTGGAAACTTGTTATTTTAGTATGAATATGTAAATGTAACCTATGCAAAAAAATAGTATAAAAACTTATAAAACCTTTCATTTTTAAAATATATTATTCAAATTCAATTTAATTAAACAAATATTAATAAAAAATACTAAAATGACTCTTTTCAGTATGTATATTATTAAAAAAGAATAAAAACTAAAATATATATTTAGTTATTAACATTATTTATATTATCAAAATATAGGTTCAATTACATCAATTAGTGGAGCATCCATGAAATCAAATTCATCAATTTCAAATGGTTCATCAAACAGTTCATTTGGTAATAATGAAACTTCAGCATGGGGTCGTCATAGATGTCATCCATGTCCACCACCAAAATGTCATCCATGTCCACCACCACCAAGATGTCACCCAATATGGAGACCACATTATTAAACCTTAAACTTTTTAAAAAAATAAAAAAAAAGGTTTCCCTCTTTACTTTATATAATCATCGATCTCATTGTATATTTATATATTAAATTTATATATTTTTATATTTTATTATTTTTTTTTTTTTAAAGTTTATTTAGTACTCCAATATTTATTTAAAGCAAAACCAACTATTGCAAAAACAGCAACAACTACAGATACTTAGCAACGGTACCATGGAACGATTGATTTATTTGTTGAAGTTTGTTCAACATCAACAGAGTCAGAATCGGAATCAAAATCAGAGCCAGAATTATCAGAATCAGAATTACTGCTATCACTGTTAGAGTCTGAATCTGAATCATCTGAATCATCTTCATCACTATTTTAACAACAACAACAACAATAAGATACAGATACAAAATAACCAACATATAAAATAATTAAGTACTGATAAAGATTATTAAAAAAACAAATAATTATTGATATCCATTTGGTTAAGCAAAATACAACTAATTTAAAAATCGGACAAACAACTAATTTTACAAGAAATAATAAAATTCTTGGCGCTTTTTTTTTTTTTTTTAATTTTTTTTAATTTTTTTGATCGTATTAAAAAATTTTTTATTATTTTTTTTTTAACTGTCACATTAATTTTATAAATAGATTATAGTATATATCTATTTTATATATCTATATATATATAATTAGATATCTGTAATATAATAATAGTAACAAGATGGGAATTACAGTATTAGAAATTAATAATTTTAAATCATATAAAGGATATCATGTAATTGGACCATTTAAAGATTTTTCATGTGTAATTGGACCAAATGGTAGTGGCAAATCAAATGTTATGGATTCAATTATTTTTGTATTAGGTCATAATTCATTACAAATCAGAGGTACAAAGCTTAGTGAATTAGCAAATTCAAGTGTAGCAGCTGAACAAGCAGCTGGTAATGGTCACCATAACAACCACAACAATAATGAATCTGAAGATAATTCAACATTTGTTGCAATTAATATTCAACATTTGGGTCAAAGTTTTAGATTTTCACGTAAAATTGTTGGTAGTGGATCAAATTATTATTTTCAAGGTAATTTGGTGTCGGCAGATCAATATCAAAAACATTTAGTTGAATTAAAGATAAATGCATCAACTAAAAACTTTTTCATTTTTCAAGGTGATGTTGAAACATTAGCAACACAAAGTCCAAAACAAATTACAGCATTCATTGAAGATTTATCAGGTAGTAAGAAATTGAAACCTGAATACGATAGATTACACGCAGAAGCTGAAAAAGCAGAAACCATAGTACACACAGCATACAGTAAACGTAAAGCAATTTCACATGAAAAAGAACAATATCGTGATCAATGGTCTGAAGTCAAATTGTATCATTCACTTCAAAATAAAATATCCACATTGAAATCTGATCAACAATTATCAAAAATTTATTTTACAACCAAAGAAATGGTACGTGAACAAAAACAACTATTGGAAATTGATAGTCAAATTGAAAAGTTGAATGATAAAATCAACCCACTCACTGAACAATATACAGATGTTAATAAATCACAAGCATCCATTCATAAAGAATTGGTAAACGTAAATGAAGAAATTTCAAAGTTGGAGAAATCTGAAAAAAAACCATCACGTGCTAAACAAGATCGTCCAGATGTTGCCTACTTACAAGATAAAATTAAAACAACTCAAGTAATCATTGGAAAAGTTGAAGCAGAAAATGACCGTGTTACAACACTAATTGAAGAATATGAAAGCAAGTTGGTTCAATTAAATGATGAATTGGAACAATTATCAATGGATGCAACATCATCAGCTGAAGAAGAACAAGATTCAACCATATTGGAAAACATGAAAGAATACTCAGATTTAAAGCTACAAGTTGGTAAAGAGACATCAGCTATTCAAGCAGAATTGGAAGAATTAAAAGCACAACAAATCATTGATCAAGATAGATTATCAACAATGGTTGATCGCTTAAAGGAATATGAAGAGTTACAAGAAAAGTTACAAGATCAATCAACAAAATACACTAGTCATATCACATTGGAACAAGATCAATTAAAGAAATCAAAAGAACAATTAGTGTTGGACCAAGAACAATTTACATTGGTATCTTCAACATTGACAAAATCAATTGATGATACAAAATCATTGGATGATTCAATTGAAAAGTTACAACAAGCATTATCAAATATGAAATTATCAAAAGGTGATAATGAAAGTAAAATTAGATTCAATCAAATTGTAGTCAATTTAAGAGCTCATTATCCTGGTGTAAAAGGTAAACTATTGGACTTGTGTGAACCATCACAACGTAAATATGATACTGCATTATCTGCAACAATTGGTAGATTCGCAAATGCAATTGTAGTTGATAATGATGTTACAATGATGTCATGTCTTCGTTATTTAAAATCCGAGAAATTGTGTGTTGCTACATTCCTTAGTTTGAGTGGATCCCTCAAGACCAAACCATTGATTCAAGATTTTGATAAATCCAAATCTGCTAAACTCCTTTATGAATGTATTACATTTGATAAAGAAATTGAGGATGCTATACTATTCACTATTGGTAATACAATTGTTTGTGATGATTTTACTGAAGCCATAAATTTTGCAAAAGAAGATCGTCGTTTTAAAGTGGTTACAATTGAAGGTACAAAAATTTCAAAAGCTGGTGTTATTTCAAGTGGTGGTGGTATTACCAATAGTAAAGGTGGATCACAATGGGACGATAAACGTTTTTCAAAACTTGAAAAAGAGTTGGCAGAATTATTGAGTCAACGTAAAAGAATTGGCGATACCAATGAAATGTTTAATCAACGTCAAAAATTAACATCACGTGTACAAGATTTACGTTCATCAATTACTGTATCAAATGGTAAAATTAAAATGCTTCAAGGTAGATTATCATCAACTACAGCGGAATTGAACAATGTTACACAATCAATTGAACAATTAGCACCACAACTTGACACATTAAATAATACAATTGATAAACGTTCCAATAGAATATCGGATATTCAAGAACAAATTTCAAATGTTGAACAAACAGTATTTAATGAATTTGCACAACGTGTTGGTATTTCAAGTATTAAAGAATATGAAGAATCTAGATTAGCTGAAATGAATAGAAAAGTTGAAAAACGTTTATCAATTTCATTGGAAATTTCAAATATTCAATCAAAATTACAATATGAAAAAGGTAAAGATAGAGAAACTGATCTTGGCCTCCTTGTTGAAGATTTAAATGAAACTCAAGAAAAGCTTAAACAAGAAATAGAGTTGTCAACAAAAGAAAATGAAATTAAACAAAAAATTAAACAACAACGTGAACAATTAAAAGCATTACGTGAAGAGAAAAACCAACAAATTGATCAATTGGGTAAAGAAATTAGGGATATTCGTTCAAAAGTTAAATCATTAGTTGGTACATTAACAGATGTTGAAAAATCAAAAATCACTCATGATTTCATAATGACAACACTTCGTGGCGATTATCATAAAATTTTAATTGAAACTAGAAATGAAAATATTAAATTACCAATCATCGAGTTCGATGGGAAACAAATTAATCAAGATGGTAATGAAGAAGAAGAAGAAGAGGAAGAAGAAATGGATGAATCAAAAGATGGTGAACCAAAAACACCAAAATCACCTTCAAAAAAGAAATCACTAAAATCACCAAAATCACCCTCAAAAAAGAAAAGAAATAGAGATGGAGAGAGTAAACAACAAGATGAAGATCAAGAAAATGAAGATATTTATAATGATGATGATGATGATGATGAAGATATATTTGATGAAGTTGATTTAACGATGGATCAAGAAAATTTATTAGACACCATAATCAAGGATATACCAGAAAATGAATCAAAAGAAAATGTATTTTCAATATATGAACAAGAAGCAACTATTAAATTTAACTTTACATCAATTGATAAAAAATCATTGGAAGATCAATCATCATTGGCTAAATTATTGAAAAAGAAGGAATTGGATATAGAAGGTTTGAAAACTTCCATGGCAAATATTGTACCAAATTATAAAGCATTTGAACATTTAATTGATGTTGCAAAAAGAATGAAAGCAGTTAAAGAAGAACTTTCAATTGAAAGAGCAAAAGCAAAATCAATTATTGAACAATTCAATACTGTTAAACATGCAAGAACTCAATTGTTTCTTAAAGCATTTAAAAGAATTTCAAAACATTTATCAACTGTATACGGTCATTTAACAAGAGACATTAAAGCGCCACATTATAAAGGTTCTGCTCATTTAGCATTAGAAGATACTGAATGTCCATTTAATGCTGGTGTTAAGTTTTCTGCAATTCCACCAAATAAACGTTTTCAAGATATGGAACAATTATCTGGTGGTGAAAAATCAATTGCTGCATTAGCATTCTTATTTTCAACTCATTCTGCTAAATCAACACCATTCATTATTCTTGATGAAATTGATGCTGCTTTCGATACTGATAATGTGTTTAGATTGGTACGTTACATTCGTCAAAAAGCTTCAAAAGATTTACAATTCCTTGTTATTTCACTTAAAGAACAATTCTTTATTCATTCAGATTTGTTAATTGGTATTTGTCGTGATCCTGATTTCTCTTCTAAACCACTTCATCTCTACATTGAAAATTATCCTGATCCAGAAGAAACAATTGAACTCCTTAGAAAAGGTGAAGATGAAACTGAAGCTGAAATTAAAACTTCTGAATCATCTGGTACCTCTTCTGAAGATGATGATACTTCTGGTTCTTCAAGTAGTGAAGATGATAAATAAATAAAATAGTCAAAGAGTTACAATAAATAAAACAAAAAAGATATTATATTATATTATACAATGTGTTGTGTTTATTATTCATATAGTAATGATAAAGGTAGAGTGGGTGGTGGATAAATTTTAATTAAAGATACTTGAATAAATGATAGGATAGTTGCTAGTATGTTTGGAAGGTATATGTATATATCATCTAATAATAATCCAAACAGTGTCCAAGATAAACCACAAAGTAATGAAAGAAATGCAACACCAACTAACATACCTTCACTATTTTTAGATTGAATAACAGTTGATATCTTTTCAAGTGGTGATGCAAACATTAATACACACACAACACTAGACATAAAACCTAATCTACTAATTCTAGTATCCATATCATTATCTGCTGTACCAATGTAACTAGTTGATATTATACCAATACCTAATACACAAGATATTAATATTTTTTGAATATAGTCTCTTGAATGTGATCCTGAGTACACATAATAATTATACACATAGTAAATTGAAAACATTAATCCAATTGAATTTACAAATAACATTGTTGTATTACTTGTTAACAGTGCATATGATACCCATAAAAAACAATTTAATAATGATGATATAAATTGAATACCTGCAACTTGTCCAATACTTTTTCTATCTATAATTGTTCTAATGGTTTTTCTGTAAAGGTTTGTATTCAAAAATTAATAAATGACACATGCATTGTATATTAATTTTAAAAACAAATCTTACAATGGCATAATAAATAATGTAATTGTTATAACAGTTGCTGATATTTGAACAAATGTCATTAAATTTTCATTATGATAGTTGTTATCATTTTGCATTTTAACCTCTTCTATGTTAAAACTATAAATTGCTGATGAAAATAAAAATAAATTAAATTAAAAAAAAATTTTTGAATTTTTATTTTTTGTTGTTTTTTTATTATTTTTTTCAGATCGTGATTCGTAATTTTTCCCAATTTATTACAAATGATTTCATGGGGATTAGATAATGGAATTCAATGGAATAAGAAGTTAAGTTCATATGATTTCAGTGATACAGGTAGAGGTGTTATAACAGATAGTGATATATCAGTTGGTGAAATTTTAATTGAAATACCTTCGAAATATTTAATCCACTCAAAATCAAAATTTTCAATCGATTGTTTAAACAACAGTATTCCAGCACCAAATAAAAACAATAAAATAAATGATAATAATCATCAACAACAACAACAACAACAACAATCAATTTATAAACCATTTCTTAATTGTATAAATACATTTAATTCAAAACAAAGATTATCAACAATTTTAATAATTGAAAAATTATTAAAACAAAATTCAATTTGGTTTGATTATATAAGTATGTATCATACCAACACTTTACATATATTTATTTAGTACTATATTATTATAAATACACTAACTTATACTATATAAATGTGATATTGTTGGTGACGTGCAGATGATTTACCAAATGATTATAATATAACATCAAATTATGATGATGTTGAAATCAGTTGTTTGAGATACCCAATTTATATTGAAAAAGTAAATAAATTAAAAAATGAAAGAATATCAAGTTGGAATAGGTTTAAAGAAATAATATTGGAAAATTATAAAAATGATACAGATAGAGTGATATATGAAAATGATACAGTCACAATTAGGGTAACAGATTTAATAAATGAACAATTATATATATGGTGTTGGGGTACAATTCAATCAAGAACTTATTTTTATGATAGAAATATGAAGGGTACAACAACGGGTGAACAACAAGATAAAGATGATTGTACATTAGTACCACTAGCAGATTTATTCAATCATTCATTAAACGTTGAAACAGAATCAAATTTTAATGAATTAAAAGATTGTTATCAAGTAATTACAAAAACATCATTTAAAAAAGATAATCAAGTATTTATATCGTATGGAAAACATTCAAATTTTACCCTATTGAATTACTATGGTTTCCTAATAGAGAATAATAATCAAGATTCAATACCATTACATCAAGATGCCGCTATACCGAATTGTGACGATGGTGATAAAGTACTATATGAAAAGAAGTTACAGATTTTATCAACATTTGGGTTATCTATATATGGTGAAAATAGTAAATTCCTTGTATCTGATATTGATAAAGAGTTACCATTCTCTTGGAACTATTTATCTGTTTTAAAAGTACTATTTATGAATAAACAAGAAATATCCAATCAACTAGAATTCAATTTATTTCATTATGATAAACCAATTAGTAGAGATAATCAAGAAAAGGTATTAAACTTTTTAACAAACCTTTCAAATTCTCAATTTGACTTTTTCAATAACGCTTATTCTAGTATTGACCAAAAGTGTACTGTAAATTCAAATTATCAAAATATTTTATATTTATTAAATAGGAATATTGAAATTTGGAAATATTGTAAACATTGGTTAAATGATCAATATAATCTATTAAATGAAATTGATAATGACGATAATAGTAATAATAGTAATAGTTATAATAATATCAACAGTACAACAAAATCAAAACAAATTAAAAAGAAAAAGAAACAAATAAAAAAATAAACTACCATTACATCTCTTTAAAGAAATTACAAATCATTGAAAATTCACGCGAAACTAAATATTTATAACTAATACCAGACTTTTTCAATGATATTGATAATAACAATTCATTATTAAAACCATCTTCAATCATTATTACAAAAAAACAAGGTATTTCAAAATCATTGTAGTGATAGAAAAAATCAAATAAATAAAAATATAAGTAAAATAAAACATAAAAAGATAAATAAAGTAAAATATAAACAAAATAATATTTAAGAGATAATTGTTCACTTTCTGGTATTTAAAATTAAACATTACACAACGAACTTTATTTTTTTTGTGGGAATTTTGAATAAATTAAAATTTAAAAAAAAAAAAAATAAGATAAAAATAAAAATATGTCAATTAGGTCTTAGCATTATAATAAATAAATTTAAATATATTTAAATTATTTCAAATAAATACTATATCATGATATTTATGACAAAAAATGAAGTTTTTAGATATTTTTTAAAAAAATGAAAAAAAAATGAAAAAATCTTACATATTAAAGTGTACAATAGTATTATTAGTATTAATGAAAGAGATAACAGCAGCAGTATCAACAGCAGTAGTTGCTACAGAAGAAAAAGAAAAAGAAGAAGAAGAAGAAAAAGTTAAATTAAATTTATATATATTTAAACAATTATCATATTATTTAGCAACATTAGATAATTCTAAAGAAAGATTATTAGAATTATCATTATTATCAAAATCATGTTTTAAAATATTTCAAAATATAATTACAAGTTACGATTTTAATAGAAATAAATTCATATTATCATTATCTCAACTCATTGATTATATAATATCAGCAACACCAACTTCAAATGATGAAAACAATAATGACAAAAGTTATCAATTTAAATTAATACAATATAAAGATATAGAAAGAATTAAAGTACATGAAATTTCAAAAGAATGTTTAACATTATTAGATATTGGTAATAAAAATGTAGATGTTAATAAAGAAATTCATTCATTTTTAAAATCAAATTGTATTAAATTAAAGAAAGTAGTAATATTAGATCAAGTTCATTGTTTTCCAAAGATTAAATATGACTATACATGTAGTTCATTCTTTAAAGTTAAAAAGTTATCAATGATATGGTCTCGTTCAAATCTTCCAATTTCAATTGATGAAAATGTAAATGTATCTGCAAATCAATACACTTATTATCCGTTCACATTTAATTTCCTTTTGAAATATAATCCTTCAAAATTACTTATTGGTACTGGTAAAACTGATGTCTTTTATGACGATGGTAATGGAAGTTATGCCAATCAAAATAGATATTTATACAAATTGGATAACATATTGCAATGCAAATCCATTAAATCAATTAAATTTAGTAATCATGTAATTTCAGTAGACTTTTTAAAATTAATATTAAATGCAAACCCTGAAACTCATGCAACAATCAAATCATTAACAATTTGTGGTTTACAAGATAATCGTAAATCAATTACCGATGATATTATTAACCGTTTAAAAACATCAAATTTTACATCAAATACAACATTAAAGAAATTAGTTATTGAAAGCAATGAAGATCCAAACATTCATTATGATGGTCCAGATGATGATAGAGTTGATATATTATTAAATTCAATTAAACAAAACAAATCATTAAATACATTGGGTTTAAATGGGTTTAATATTTACAATGAAAAAGAATTGGAAATATTAAATGAAATCAAAAGTATAACTAAATTAATTATCACTGGTTCAGATTTAGAAGCAACACTTAAGCATGTTAAAACAAATACAAATTTAAAGAAATTACAAATCATTGATAAATATTCTCGTGAAACTAAATATTTAAAACTAATTTCAGACTTTTTCAATGATATTGATAATAACAATTCATTATTAAAACCATCTTCAATCATTATTACAAACAAACAAGGTATTTCAAAATCATATAGTTCTAAAATTAATGAAAAAAATAATATGCAATAGTAACAAAACATAAAAACATTAATAAAGTAAAATATATAAACATAAAATAATATTTATGAGATAATTGTTCATTTTCTGGTATTTAAAATTCAACATTACACAATAAACTTTATTCATTTCTGTTTTTTTTATATTTTTTTTTTTTCTGACGATATATCCAACATATAAAAGTTATAGATACAATAATAATTAGTAATAATGGAAGATACATTATCATATTATAGAAGAAGAAGAAGAAGTTAAATTCATTTTATATATATTTAAACAATTATCATAATATTTAGCAACATTAGATAATTCTAAAGAAAGACTAAGATTTATCATTATTATCAAAATCATGTTTTAAAATATTTCAAAATATAATAGAAAGTTACGATTTTAATAGAAATAAATTCATATTATCATTATCTCAACTCATTAGTTATATAATATCATCAAATTCAACAACAACAACATCGGTGACTAAGTCGAGAAACAACACTTGCACATGCTAAAACATATACAAATTTAAAGAAATTACAAATCATTAATGATCATTATTTATGTGACAAATTCTTGTTTCAATTTCAATATTTTTCAATGATATTGATAATAACAATTCATGATCATTAAAACCATCCAATCATTTATAAATGCTAGGTATTTCAAAATCATATGGTGCTCATTAATGAAAAAACAATAAAAAAAACATAATGTAGGTTATTTATTTAATATTAAATTTCAAAAGCAATACAATCATGTTGAAAAACAAATAAATAAAAATAATAAATATTTATTGTATTATATACATTCTACTAAGTGCAATTTGTTCAAAATTTTGGTATAGATGATTACATGTAGCATTGGTGTTTATAAAATCAAGAGCAATGGGTAGACAACTTGATTTTTCGGGACAGTACTTTGGTACTTGCAGGGTGTTGTAGCTACAAGTACAAATTTTTCAAATATTTCATGTGTAGCCCAGTCAGGTCTCAGCAAGAGTGTCATATGGCAGGCTCTTTTACCTTGGACCAGTGCGATATATATAGCATAATTCTCTTAATCCCAATCGTGATTAAAATCCTGATAATTTCTCTGATCTTTAAACCTTTAAAATAAATTAATTATTTGTTCAATAGCCAATTTTTTCAAAAAAAAAAAAAAAAAAAAAAAATTTTGAAATTATTTTTTAAAAAATTTTTTTTTTTTTTAAAATTTAAAAACGAAAAAAATAAAAATAAAAGTGAAATATTATTTTGGAAAGTGATACATAATAAATATTTATTTAAAAAAATAATTCATCACATTCATACAGAAATAATAATATATAATAATATCAGTAAAATATATATAAACAATAGAATAAAATTTAAAAATATACACTCATTAGAATGGATGTTAAAAAATAAACAATACAATCTATTGAAATGTAAATTAGAAAACAATGAAAATATAACCATTGATAACAAATCAATTCAAGTTTTATTTGGTTGTTTTGAAAAGAACATAAATTGTACCGAAACTACAACAATACTAAAAGAAATTTTAATATCATTATTGGATAAGAAAAGAAATGAATTTGAAATATGTGATTTATCAAAAATGGCAATAATGTATAATAGTTTAATGGTAATTAATTTAATGATAAATGAGCCATACAACGTACCTGTTTATCCATCAATTATAGAAAATACAATTCGTTATTCAACTGTACAAAATTTAGAGTATATATTGGAATTACAAATTAAATTATATGGGCCAATAGTTATAGAAGATCAGTTGAAATTAAGATCACTTTCAGTAGCTTCAAATAATAAAAACCATCACGAAGAAATGATGAAATTTATTTTATCAACCACCGACACAAGTAGTAACAATAAGTATGGTCAATTATTTAGAATTGGGTATAAACAAGTACATGGTAATTTAATTGATTTGAAATTAGTATTATCATTAACATGTTTGGAAACTAAAAACAAATTGTATGAATTAAATTTAATTTCAAATGAAGGTTTTAAAACAAATTTCAACTCTTTCAATTTAAATTTACCATTTGATCAATTATCATTTTTAGTGAAAATATATTGTAAATATATTACCAATGATCAAGTTAAATTAAATTTATTTATTAAAGAAACAAATAAAATTAACGAAAAGTATGGTGATGGTGGTGATGGTAAATTAAAAGAATTACATAAATTAATGATAATAACAATTCAAGATAATTTATATATGCCATATATTTACAAACAGTATATTGTTAAATATAAAGAAACTATAAATGAAATTCATGCACAAGATGGTACAGGTTTAATTTCTGCAAATGATAATTCAAAATATTCAAACTTTTTAAATTTATTTAGATTCATTTGTTGTGGCCCAAGTTATCATTATGATGGTACTATTCAGTTAATTAAAGAATCAATGGATGAAAGGAACCTAGATAAATTAGAATGGTATCCAATTTTTGATCAATTAAATCATCACAAAGATAAATCTATGGTTATTCAAGATAAAAAACAAATTGATTGGTTTGTAAATTGTAAAAATAGGTTAGTCCATTCACTTTTTTTTGATTATATTGGTAGAATGGAATTTAAATCAATTGATTTATTGGAATATATTCATTCAACTAGTTGTGGTTTAGTAAATATTAAAATCACTTTACCAAATAAATATAATACAGTCCCAATTTTAAACAAGGAACCAAATTATAGAAATTACTTTATACAATCAATAAACCAATTAAATTTCAAAGAATTGGATATTATTTTCAAAAATTGTTCAACTGCAACAGATCAAAACTTTAAATTTTTAGATAATGTAAATTCAAAATTTATAATACAGTTACCAACAGCATATAAGAGTACAAGTAGTCAAAATTTAATTAATTATTTAAATAATAGTGATGGTTTCAAATATTTTTCAAAAGAATTATTGGTTATATTATTTAAAGAATTATTTAAAACACCCCAATTGGAAATTAAAGAAATTAAATTAAATTTTAATTCATTTGCATCTGGTACACTCTCACAATTATTTGAAAAGTCTGTTGTGTCTCTACAATTGGATTTACTTGAACTTTTAATTTTAAATGGTATAGATTTACAATTAAAATCATTTAGTGGTTCAGTAAATACAATTTTAAATTCAAATAAATCAAATTTTATAGATTCACATGTATACAATGCACAAAGTCAAAATGGTATTATTCAACGTAATTTAAATGAATCATGTAAACAACAATTACTTTCAATTATCAGTATTCTGGTTAGTAGATGTATAAACAATAATATCAAGTCATATGAAAATTTAATCAATTATTTATTCAAAGAATTAATTGCATTTAAAAATATACAACCCGTGGAAATTAATCAACTATTTAAATTGTTTAGTGAAAATTCAATATGTATAAAACATTGTATATACAATTCATTATACTATTTACATATTAAAGATATTAGATTCACAAAATACATTTTATCAATTCCACATGTTGGTAAAATATATGATGGTCCAATCAATTTTTATTATACTGAAATTATTGAAATTGATCTTGGAAAGTATTTTATTGCAAATTCATTTTCATTTGATTATATTTTCTCAAGTGACAACTCATTTGAAATTATTTTAAATCAACTGGTGACTCAACTATCTCATGGTGTTGAAGATAATAAAAGATTATTTAAATTTACAAATTCAAAATTAAATTCAAATTTACAATATTTTTTAGAAATTAAAAGAACAGATTTATTCTTTGGTGAATTGGATTTTATAAATCAACAAATAAACAATTTAAATAGTCCACCAGTTTATATTGGTAATAAAAATAAAAAAAATAATCAATGATATAATTTTTATTCATTTGATTGGTTGCTTGTATACAAGCATGTATGCATGCTTGCATGCACGCACTCTGGTATTACTTTATTTATTATTTATTTGAATGAAGCAACGCGTAATGAAAAATAAATAATAAATTATTTTGTGTTGTTTTTATTTTTTATATGTTTACAGTGAGTTCTCTAATAAACTCGATGGTTGGTGTGAGAGTACACGAAAATTTGACAGGTGTAGCCGTTGGTTTGTACCACGCTAATAGTTCTACTTGGTCTTGGAATTCGATTTCGAATAGCGTTGTGAGATGTTCACCGAGGTCAAAGAAGTCCTCGTCTAACCTTTCCCATTCATCCCAAAGACGTGATGGTTTGGTTTGTTCGACGTGTTATAACTGGGAAGGCCCGTACTACCCGATCGAAGAACAACTTTTAAATTGCGTATCAAGCACCAAGACAAACCGAGAAAAGAAAAAAAAATAAATAAAAAAACTGTATATCATTATTAATTAAAACACATACATACACAACATGGAACACCATGAACAATTATTTTGGCGTGTGTGGCGTAACGTTGTTACCCGTCGAACAATTTCCCGTGCACCAACGTTCACAGATCGTGTAGATCGTTTATCCAGACGTTACAACAAACACTGGCGAAACCCGAAACACATGCATGGATTCGTTTGGGTTTGCACAACCTTACACAGGTATGCTTATCATTCACACAAGGAAGCAAAAACGACATGCTCGTTCATTTTATCAGAACGTGGTGTACGGGATTACTTGGGTGGACTCCTCAGTGGTGAAACGATATACTTAATAGAAAGAGATTATGCCGAAAATAATGAACCGTTACCAACACTTACGTACGCCGAGGATAGAGATCGTGCGAAAAAAAGGATAAAACTAAACTAAAAAAAAACCAATCATTATTATAAACCAAAGATGAAAGATACAAATAAAAAAGAAAGATACACTGGTAATTCCTATGGCGGAGCAATCGCATCGAGTCTTGCGTCAGCATTCGGTGCCGTTTTTTTAATACCGGTGGGGTTATTAATCATGTACCAATACGCAAAGGAAGCAGGATTTTTCAAAAAAAACAAACAATAAAAAGAAAAATAAAAAATATTATTCATCATTTCAAAACACAAAACAAACAAACAAACAAATTAAAACAATGACACAATTATTTGGATCACAACTCACTGGGGTATGCGGTTGCGTAGCAGGCTTCTTACAATTAATTTTCGGGCTTGCTTCCATATACTTATTCACTCTGCTCTTTATATTCCTCACACAAGAAGTCTATCAAGTTCCATACGAAGACTATCGTTGGAAAGATACTATTCAAGAAATTTCAAACACACTATCCGAAAACTGTACAATAATATGCAACCAAAATTAAATAAATAAAAACCATTCATTATTTTTAAATGCAAGATAGTGATTACAACCATTATATAGTTATACAACAACCATTTGCTTCTTTTATTGAAAGTATAGAAATTAAACACGGAGACAAGACAGTTTTCTACGCCACAAATGAACACAGAAACAACCAAAGAGATAGTAATCAGAACGACACTGGTGGCAATCCGTTCAACGATGAATCATTTCAATCTCACCTTCTCGGAATTGATGTCTGGCGTGCATGAGCTGCACCAACTGGAAGAATCGGAAATAAATAAATAAATAAATAAATAAAAACCAAACATTATTTTTAAAACACAACATCATTATATAAATACAATTGCATGTCCTTAGTCACAACAAATAATTATTCGGAGGCCAATTCAAGGGTCTGTTCTATCGGCGACAAGAACTGGACGCATGTCTACGTAAACGTCGAGTACCCACACATAAGACCTTACCCAAATGAAATCGTACTGAATCTCGATCTGTATTTCAATAAGTATGGATACCCCATCGATGACGACATCACCCGTGTATATGATATTCATTTCGATCAGGGTACCAGCAAATATAAATGGCGTCTGCGATATGGCACGTCACCAGTGCTATACATAGAAAATATAATGTCGCACACTCCTTACAACCTTTGTGTGAATTTGATTCAATACGACAACACCAGTGGAAAGGAGATTCTCAATTGGCCTATTATCGATGCAAAAAACAGTTTTTTCCCTGGGGGAGGTATGCTCGAATCACGTAACATCCCGCATTATATAAACATTTACGAATAAAACTTTATGGAATTATTACTCTATTAAATAAACACACGTGTATTCTGGGATGTTCCCCTTTATCTAAACTTGCGTGCATCACATATTATCTTCTGTTTCGCCACTAATCACATATCAAATAAAATTATGACATCAGTAAATAGCGACCTGATTCTAGCCGATGGGGTCTCCATTAAAAATCTTTCTGGAAGAGAATACGGCACAGATAACATCGTGACCGTTACTCAAAATGTAACCGCATACGTGGTCACTGGAACAGGCGATACCACACCGATCGCCACAATCAGCAACATATTCGCCAGGTTCGAAATCAATAAACCAAAGGGAATCAACACCATTTGGATATCACATTTCTCTTTACCAGCCAACGCCGGTGGATATGCTGACAAGAGCGTCGCTATTGCATGGCCTGTGACAGCCCAACTGCCTTCACCTAACATTAATTCAGTGATTTGCAACTACACGTGCGTCGATAGCACAGGTAAAGCCGCCACAAATTATTTCGGTGGTGTCACGGCCTTCCCTGTAAAACCACTCGGGATGCGTCTAATTACATCAGTGCCCGCATCGATGACCTCGACTCAACCAATTACTATGTCGATCTCACCGATTACTTACTCGACAGACCCAAGCTTTTAAATTAATAAATAAAAAACCAATCATTATTAATTAAATGACGCTGCAAAATAAAAAATTACAAACACATCTGTTTTATCAGGAGATATATGCGGGTGTGTGGTTTTTTATTTTTTGGATAGTGTGGTTATATGAACTGATAAAAAAAAACTGTTTTGAA
>JABXES010012793.1:0-38473 GCA_013375695.1 Dictyostelium brefeldianum | reverse complement strand
TTTTTTTTTAAATCTTTTTTTTTATTTTTTTTTTTTTTTGTTTTTTTTATTATTTTTTTTTTTTGTTTTTTTTTTTCTAAATTTAAAAAAAAAAATAATTTTTTTTTTTTTTTTTTTTTTTTTTTTTTTTTTTTTTTTTTATTTTATTGAAAATTTGTGCGCAATTAAAAAAAAAATATAAACTTAAAAGCTTTTTTAATAACAATAGATAATAATATTAGTAATATATAGTTATTTGTTATTGTTTGTTTTGGTGATAATAATAGATATGGTAGAACAAGCAGAAGAAGATATTTGGGGTCAAATATTAAGAGAATCATCAAATAAAACAAACTATTTTGAAAAAAGAGATGTTGCAATATTGGGTGACCCAACATCAGGCAAATCATTATTATTATCAAAATTTGATACAGTTTCAAATGTAGAATCATTAAAAAGTATTGCGTTAAGTTATACATTTTCAGATATTTATGAAGATGATAATTCAGAAGACCCAATTGGTAGAATAAACTTTTGGTCATTAGAAGGAGAAGCATCTCAAAATGATTTATTAAAATTTTCAATCAATAAAGAAAACATAAAGAATTGTATGGTTATAATTACATTGGATTTTTCACAACCATGGACATTAGTTGATTCATTAAAGGTATGTTAGTGCTCTCTTCATTAACATGTGTTGCGTATATTTGTATGTCTATATGCCTATACATACTAATAGAGGGTCTCTTCCCATATAGAAATGGTTAGGTATTTTAGAAGAACATATAAAATCAATTTTTAAAGATGATAAAAATGGATTTAAAGATTTACAGGATAAACTTTCAATTAAATGGCATGAATATGTGGAACCAATTGCACAACAAATTATAAATATAGATAACAAAGATAACAAAGATAACAGTAAAATACAACAACAACCATCACCAATAAATACAAATGTACAGAAAAAAAAGAAAAAGAGAATAAATTCATCAATTGAAGATTCAAGTGTATTACCACCACTTTCAGAAAATATTTTAATCAATAATCTTGGTGTACCAATTTTAGTTGCATGTTGTAAAAGTGATTCTGTAGTAATGCTAGAAAAAGATTTTGATTATAAAGATGAATTATTTGATTATATTCAACAATATTTAAGAAGAATTTGTTTACAATGTAATTATCAAAATACTGGTATTATTATCAATTTATCATAATAATAATATGTATATAACTAATACTGATCTTTTTTTGATTACAGATGGTGCTGGTTTAATTTATACATCTGCAAAAAAAGAAATAAATTGTGATGTTACATTGGAATATATTGAAAATATTTTATTTGGATTTGAATTGAAATCAAAAACTCAATTGATAGAAAAAGATCAAATTTTTGTACCATCAGGTTGGGATACATTGGCAAAGATTCAAGTTGATTTCGAAAATCAAAAAGTTTGTAAAGATACAGATGAACCATTTGAAAATATAGTAAAAAAGCCATCAATATTTAAAAAGAGAGAATCAACATTAAATAGTATAATCTGTGATGATGATCAAGACTTTTTATCGAAAATTAAATCTCATTTGGATAATAATGATGATCAATCTTCTTTAAATTCACCAATTTCAACCTCACAAAGATTAGATTTACCAACTCAAACTTCTTCAAATTTACAACAATCATCACAACAATCAATTGATAATAAACAACCAATCGTATGTATATTTAATGGGTATATAATATATTAATATATATATAAAAGTATATTAGTACTAATATGGCCATCTAAATTTAATACAGGATAAAACTACAGCTAATCCATTAAAAGCAAGTAGTGGATCATTACCTGGTGCTCAAGTTGCTGCTTCACCATCTGCTGAAAGAGCAGCTTTGGCAAATTTCTTTACAAGTTTAATCTCTAAAGATAAAACATCTTCAAGAAAAGATTTAAAAACTTCATTAGCATCACCACCAACCTCCTCAACTTCTGGTACTAGTAATGCAAGAGAAGATGCTAAAAAAGAACTCGATAAATTAAAACTACAAACAAAGAAATAATTAATAATAATTAACAAAAATGTCATCTATAAATAATAATATATAAAAAAAAAAAAAAAATAGCAAAATAAAAAAAAAAGAAATAGTAATTTATAAAAATAATAAAAAAAACAAATAAACGTTTACAAAAAAAAAAAAAAGATCTTCAATTAATTCCATTATTATTGGCAATTGTTATTATAATGAAATTTCAGTTGTTCTAAATTATTTCGTTTTTTTTTTTTATCAAAGGTCATATATGACGTTATGGTATTGTTACGCTACACAAATCAATTATAACAAATCAACAACCTGGTCATATTAATGATCGTTGTGTGGAAGGTTTCATAATAAAATAAATAAACGAAAGGGGTCAAATATGTCAGAAATTCATTTACGGTGCCTTTTGATTTTTTTGAAAAAAAAAGATTTTTTTTTTGATTTTTTTTTCATTATTAGTTTTTTTCTTTTTTTTTTTTTTTGGTATTCAAATTGTTGATGGTATGTAATGAAATTTACAGTTTTTTATAGTTTATAACTACCTATCTCTTTATAGTATTTTTATAAACTTTTATATTTTTTTAA
Organism: Dictyostelium brefeldianum; assembly: GCA_013375695.1. NCBI lineage: Eukaryota > Evosea > Eumycetozoa > Dictyosteliales > Dictyosteliaceae > Dictyostelium > Dictyostelium brefeldianum. Next base: position 35,871 of record JABXES010012793.1, on the reverse strand, counting down.
CTTTTTTTAAAATATGATTGGTTTATAGTTTGTTAGTTTTAAAAAAACTATATATTTTTATTTAAATTAATATAAACTTTTTTTTTTTTTTATCACACAAATTGGTATAAAAAACTGATTTTTTATTATTTTCTTTTAATTAAAAAAACAAAACAAAGAGTCTACTCTTTATAAAGTATATAATATAATAATCATAATTAAAATTTAACCAACATATAAATTCTTGTTTTTTTAAAGAAATATATTAAAAAAAGGTATTGTAATTTTTTGTAATATATTTTACCATACCTTTTTATGATAATAATAAAAAATATCACATTTGCACAATTATAATTTCATTCTTGTATAATGTATTCTGTTTAAATATAAAATTTAATTTTACAAATCACACACTCACGTTCGCACATAAACACTCGTGTAACGCATATACAGTAATTTATTTATAAACCCACACCCACATTTATATATTTTTTTATTTTTTTTTGTTGGTTTTTCTTTTTACCAATAAAGCCATTTATGGAAAAATAAAATTTGTTAATATTGACTTAACTACCAACTCCAATATTGTATAATCACTACCACACCACCAACACACTTTAAATTTTTTTATTTATTCCTAATATACAATAAAATCTTGAAAAAGAAACAATTTTATTGTAAAAGGTTATAAATCACATTAAATAAAATTTGCTTATTATGGTGGTTATTTTATTTATTTATATATTTATTATTAAATTTTATTCCTTTAATTTTTTTTAATTAAATTAATATTTTTTTTTTTCTTCTATTTAAAAAATTAATTATATAAATATTCAAAGTGAAGTACTAACATTAAAACATTAATTCTAACAAATAAAAACAAATAAATAAATAGAATAATTAATAATATAGATAAAAAAAATGAGAACTTTAAATAGTTTTATGATACTATCATTATTGATAGTCCTATTTGTTGGTACTATTTATTCAAGTTCAATTAGAGTATCAATTATTGAAGGTGAAGATAATGGATTTACAGTAGATGAAAGATTAATACACAAAGCTCCAAAAGCAAATACATTTACAAATAAAAGAGAAATGAAATTAGAATATAGTGAAATCTATCCAAAGAAACCATTAACTAAAGAAAGTGTTGAATTTATGTCAGCAAGAGATCAATTCGTTGATAATTTAATGTCAAAAATGTCAATTCTTGAAAAAATTGGTCAAATGACTCAAGTAAGTAACTATGTTTTTACAATGATTGATTAATATATAATGCAGTATAGTATTATACTAATATGTACTCTTTTAATAGTTGGATATTACAACATTAACATCACCAAATACAGTTACAGTAAATGAAACAACATTAGCATATTATGCTAAAACATATTTTGTTGGATCATATTTAAATTCACCAGTTTCAGGTGGATTAGCAGGTGATATTCATCATTTAAATTCAAGTGATTGGTTAGCAATGATCAATTTAATTCAATCAATTGTAGTTGAATCAAGTCCAAATAAAATTCCAATGATTTATGGTTTAGATTCAGTTCATGGTGCAAATTATGTTCACAAAGCAACATTGTTCCCACATAACACTGGTTTAGCAGCTACATTCAATACTGATCATGCTACTATTTCAGCACAAATCACTGCAAAAGATACTAGCGCTGTTGGTATTCCATGGGTTTTTGCACCAGTTTTAGGTATTGGAGTTCAACCATTATGGTCACGTATTTATGAAACATTTGGTGAAGATCCATACGTTGCATCAATGATGGGTGCTGCTGCAGTTCGTGGTTTCCAAGGTAATAACAATTCATTTGATGGTCCAATTAATACACCTTCAGCAGTTTGTACTGCTAAACATTATTTTGGTTATTCTGATCCAACTTCAGGTAAAGATAGAACAGCTGCTTGGTTACCAGAAAGAATGTTACGTCGTTATTTCCTTCCTTCATTTGCTGAAGCAATTACTGGTGCTGGTGCTGGTACAATTATGATTAACTCCGGTGAAGTCAATGGCGTTCCAATGCATACTTCATACAAATATCTCACCGAAGTTTTACGTGGTGAATTAGGTTTTGAAGGTGTTGCCGTTACTGATTGGCAAGATATTGAAAAATTAGTATTCTTCCATCACACTGCTGGTACTATGGAAGAAGCAATTATGCAAGCTTTAGACGCTGGTATTGATATGTCAATGGTTCCATTAGATCTTTCATTCCCAATCCTTCTTGCAGAAATGGTTGCAGCTGGTACTGTCCCAGAATCACGTTTAGATCTTTCAGTTAGAAGAATCTTAAATCTTAAATATGCTCTTGGTCTATTTGCTAATCCATATCCAAATCCAAACGCTGTAATTGTTGATACTATTGGTCAAGTTGCTGATAGAGAAGCCGCTGCATCAACTGTTGAAGAAAGTATTACTCTCTTACAAAACAATAATAACATTCTCCCATTGAATACCAATGTTTACAAAAATATTCTTCTCGCTGGTCCATCTGCTCATTCAATTAGAAATTTAAATGGTGGTTGGTCAGTTCATTGGCAAGGTGCATACGAAGATAGTGAATTCCCATATGGTACTTCCATTTTAACTGGTCTTCGTGAAATTACAAATACCACAGATTTAAATATTGAATATTCAATTGGTACTGAAATTGGTGTTGCACTCAATCAATCATCAATTGATGATGCTGTTGCAGCAGCAAACCAAGCAGATGTTGTAGTTGCAGTTCTCGGTGAATTACCAGAAGCTGAAACTCCAGGTGATATCAACGATCTTACAATGGATGCAAATGAAATCCTTTTACTTGAAGCATTAGTTGCCACTGGTAAACCAGTTGTATTGATTCTCGTTGAAGCACGTCCAAGAATTTTACCACCAACTCTTGTCTATAGTTGTGCTGCAGTTTTAATGGCTTATCTTCCAGGAAGTGAAGGTGGTAAACCAATTGCAAACATTCTCCTTGGTAATGTTAATCCATCTGGTCGTCTTCCTTTAACTTATCCAAGTGCCACTGGTGATATTGGTGTACCATATTATCATAAATACAGTGAAAATGGTGTAACCAATCCACTTTTCTCATTTGGTGATGGTCTTTCATACACTACATTCAATTATACAAATCTTGCATGTAGCGCTAAACCAATTACCGGTCAACCAGGTAATTACACTGCTACACTTGGTTCAACTGTTACCATTACTGTCACTGTTACAAACAATGGTAATGTTCAAGGTAAAGATTCAGTTCTTTTATATCTTAGTGATCTTTGGGCTCAAGTTACTCCAGAAGTTAAAATGTTGAGAGGATTCCAAAAAGTTGATCTCATGCCAGCTCAATCTCAAACTCTTACTTTCACTCTCAATGCATATGAATTCTCATTCATTGGTGTCGATAATAAAATCACTTTAGAATCTGGTCAATTCATCGTTGCAATTGGTAATCAACAAATTGGTATTTATTTACAATAAAACAAGTAGTGTAAATAATAGATAAAATAGTAAATAGTACAACAAACAAAACAAAACAAAACATTACAAACTTTTAACAATACAATATATATAACATTAATTAAAATAATTTTTAGAAAATTAAAAAAAAACTTATCTTTGTCTCCAATTTGTTTGTGGATAATTTTTTTTTTTTCAAAAACATGATTCCATTGATAATTTAAAAGTGTATCTGTAATCTATATCAACATAATTTGGTATTAGTGGTAATGAATAAATATCAATGAAGGTCAACAATAAGGGAAAGATACTATTTATTCTTAAGCAATGATAAAACTCCATTAATTCAAACTAGATCAAGATTATTGATATTGATTTATCATCATTAAATAGTGTTCCATTACCATTACCTGAAACACATGATCAAGTAGCAATGAATAATTATCATTTAAATGAACATGAATTTAATAAATAAACAACAAATATTAAGAATACAACAAATTAGAACAACCAGCATTACAATTAGAAAATAATACACAACAAAGACTACAAATAGATGATGATAATAAACCGAAATAAAATATAAACCAGATATAAAAAGAAAGTAGTAAAATCAAAAAAATGTAATGAAGAACAAAATACTCAACCATTACCAACACTTTCAAAATCTACAAGTATGTGCAATAGTTTAAAATCTACATCACCAACAAAAAAGAGATCAATATCTGAAGGTGTTGCATCCCTATCATTTCAGGAGAAATTTGTTTTTGTTTTTTTTTAATCTATAAATATTAATATACCATTTAATTGATTTACAGTAATTTTATTTTATTTTTTTCATTGGGTAAATTAATTAATTAGATATTGCAAACAAAACTTTTAATAAAAATTTTAATAAACATATTTGCGTTTTTGGTGTCAAAAACTTTTTTTTTTCTCTTTTCATTTTTTCATACACACATGACATTTTGTTAATTGTATTATATAGTTTCACTACACAGTCATTTAAGATGAACAGTGAATTAATAGCAATAGATAATATCAATGTTTTGACAAGTGAACATTTAACAGTAATCATTGATGAACTAGAAGCACATTGTGATTTCATTATAAATCAAAAATCATTGGCATTATTAGGTCAACAATTCCCAACATTAGCTGCATACATCCATGAAAATTTAGTTCTTAGAAGAAATATTTTAATATTTAATCAACTTTCAAAATATCCACAACAACAAGATATTCATAAAACAACTTTACCAACTTCAGTTTCAATACCAGTACCAATAACTTCAACTACAACAACCACAGCAACAAAATCAAATACAACCACAGCATCCTCAATAAAAGCAACAAAAGCATCAACTACTTCAACAGCAGCAGCTCAAAATAATACAATTAATAATATACCTAAAACATCAATAAAGTCAATACTAAAATCACCTTCATTACCAACTCAAATTAATAATAATGAAAATAAAATTGGATATCCAACACCAAGAAAGATATGTGTTTCAGGTGCTAGTACAACTGGAAGTAATATTAATGATAATACTATGATAGATATAAGTAGTAGTGAAGATGAAGACAACTATGAACCTAAAAAATCATTTTCACAACCATTACCATTACCTTCCTCTACATTCCCATCTTCTTCTTCATCATCTTTACAAAAAACACTCTCATCACCTTTACTCAGTCCAACAAAGTCTACTTCATCATTACCTCTCCACACCACCAACAAAAACAACAACAACAACAACAACAACAACAACAACAACAACAACAACAATACACTTACACCACCATCAAAGATATCTCCGTCAAAAGGTATTAAACCACCATCATTACCTCCACAAAAAACATTAAAAAGTCAAACACCACAAAAATCAACTACCACACCTACTACACCACAAAATAACAATAACAACAATAATCTAGCACTACCAAATCCAACATTACCAATTTTAAGAAATACACATACATTCCCACCAATTCAAAATTTAGTACCAATTTGCTATGAAAATTATCAAACACCAATTAAATTAAAATGGAAACCAACACCACAATCACTTGATATAGATAGAATGGAAAGAGGTTATGAACCAGGATCAACATTACAAATTTTATATGAACAACCATTATGTTATACAACTTTAACACAAAGATTTGCAGTTGAAGGTTCATCAGGATCAAATTACACTGTTGATATTGGTGATAGATTTATATGTTCATGTCCAGATTATGCTAAAACACGTGGTGGTAATGGCTATTGTAAACATATTGCATTTGTATTTTCACAATTAGGTTTACCAAGACAAGGTTGTACATTTATATTTCAAAAAGGGTCAACCATTAAAGAAAGATTTTTATTGTTTTTAGCAAATGATAAAACGGAATTAATTCAAACAGATGCAAGATTATATGATGATATTGATTTATCAGTATTTGATGTCACAGTATTTGATATACCGGCAAATGAAGATCGCGCTTCAATTAGAGCAAAATTAGAATATTTAAATGTATACACTAGACAACAAAGATTAAAAGAACAAGCAACTATAAGACATTCAAAAGTAAGTGCAATTTCAAAAGAAAGAAGACAAAAAGAAAAATTAGATCAAGAACAACAACGTTTAAATCAACTAAGACAAAATCAACCTCCAATGCATCTAGTTGCTACTCCTGATCACTTAAGAATTAATAATCATACTGTAAATAATAATAACAATAACAACAACAATAGTTTCAATCATTATAATTCTGTAAATAATAATAGTAGACCACAAATTTCAAATTCTCAACCTCCATTGCATTTAGTTGCTACTCCTGATCATTCAAGAATTAATAATCATTCTGTAAATAATAATAACAATAACAATAATCCTGTAAATAGTAATAGTAGACCACAACTTTCAAATTCTCAACCTTCAATGCCATCAAATAATAATAATTTTAATCATACAGCAGCACCATTATCACCATCACTACCATTATCACCATCACCAAAAAAGAGAGCACTATCAGAAAGTGAAGGTGGTGAATCATTTCAGAAAAAATTAAAATATCAAGAAATAAGTAAGTAGTACAAATTTTAAAAATGTCATATAAATATATATAAATATTTAATATTAAATTACTAATATATGTTTTATTTAGTTAATCTAGATGAATAGATATTTTAAAATTATTTAAATAAATTGAGCTATTTTTGTAAAATTCAAACCGGTTATTTTTTCATTGCCATAGTTTCGAATTTTTTTTAAACAGAGATAGATATTTTTTTTATAGTGACATAAAGATAATTTTATTATATAAATGCGACATATATGTATTCATTCTTTATAAAGAATGAATAATAATAATAGTAATAATAATAGTAATAATAATAGTAATAATAATAGTAATAATAATGAGGAAGAAGAGGAAAAAGATAATGTTGTAAATGAAGATTTATCTATTAAATGAATTAGAAGCACATTGCGATTATATAGCAAAACAGAAATCACTTACTATATTGGCAGAAGTATTTCCAAATATTGGTTCATATGTACATAATAATCTATTATTTCGAAGGAATATACTATTATATAATCAAATTTCAATATATCCTAAAGAAGATCAACAATATTATAAATCATCATTTAGACATCTTTCAAATGATTTATCTACAAGTCCACATTTCCATTCAATTACACCAAGATTAGCTCTACAAGAAGACCAACCACAACAACAACCAATAAATAAAACACCCATAAAAAGAATAACGACTGATAATAACAATAATAATAACAAATCAGGGTATCCAACAACACCAAAAAAGAATTATAATTTATTCAATAATCAAGATGAAGATAAAGATAAAACATTATCACCATCACCATCACCATTAGCTCAAACTCCGCCTCTACCACCTAGTCAAAGTAGCAAAGCAGTTTTGGGTCTAACAAAGGAAGGAATGAAAAGTTATGAAGCATTTAAATTAAGAAAACAAGAATATATAAAAAACCAAAAATCTCCTCCTCAAAAATCAGTTGACATCAATAATAATAATAAAAAAAGATCAATACCTGAACCAATTATACCAACTGCAGTGGTTCATATAGATTATACAATAAATAATAATAATTATATACCAGTTTTAAAAATTGAAAATGATAACAAAGCAATAAAAATGGTTGGATTTACACCAGAAAAGACAATTACAACATTGGATGATATCTATTCATTATCAAATATGCTATCCATAAATTTTGGTAAACATAGCAGTAAATTAAGATTATATTTGAGAACAGATATTGAAAGTAACGATCAAAAAAGAGTTAATGATGGGTATTTATCAGATGGTGTATTTAAATAATAAATGAAGAACCTTTAAACTTTACAAATATATCAAAAAAGTTTATAGTTCAAAGTTCAAGTAATTCAAATTATGAAGTCTACATTGGCGAAAGATTTCTATGCGCCTGTCGTGACTACCAAGATCGTGGTAGATTTTTCTGCAAACACATAGCATTTGTCTTTTCATATTTAGGTGTTCCAATAGATTCTATTTTTAAATGCCAAAGATCATCAACAATTAAAGAACGATTCTTATTATTTGTTGCAGAAAATAAAACAGAACCCTTTCGAACAAAGGAAAGATTATTAGGTGATATTGATTTATCATCATTAAATAGTGTACCATTACAAACACCCGAAACTCTTTCTCAAGCTATTATGAACACTGATCATTTAAATGAACATGTAGCTAGATTTCAACGTTTATATAGTAATAATGACAATGATAATAGACAACTTTCAATTCAACCATCACCAAAAAAGAGACCACTTTCAGAAAATGATCAATCATTTGATAAAAAAACAAAACAATTTAATCTTAAGATTTTCAAAATTAATTGTAAAAATAATTGTACATATAATAAAAAGTTTGGTTATATTTTTATTTGTTATTTTTTTATCATTTTTAATTTATACATTTGTATTTTTAAGTTTACACGATATTTTTTATAAGCCAAATATGAAAATACAATAATAAAAGCAACACCTAATTAGTTTCAAATGGACAAAATGAATAACATTTATCTGTATACATATTATAAACTTGTTTTGAAATACCTTGTAGTGAACTATTTGAATATGACCAAATATTTTTATTGTTTAAATCATTACCACTAATCCATGAATTTGAACCTGGTATTGGAAATAAATGAAAAACAGCTACCAATTCATCATAAGTTGCAAATGTTGCTAAATAACCTTGAGTACCATATGTTTCAAACCTGAACATCTTAAATCTGCTTCATAACTATCTAATGTTGAAGTTTACATTGGTGAAAGGTTTATAAATCATGTCCGGATTACAATAACCACCAAGAGGTTTATTGTAAACATATTGCATATGTATTTTTTTATTTAGGTTTACCAAAAAATGATTGTACATTTTTTTTTCATCGAGGTTAAACCATTAAAGAAAGGTGTATACTTTTTGTAATCATCTATGTCAACAACAAATAAAGAGATCATATTCAGCAGAGATAGTAAATTAATTAAAATTAAAAGTAGAGTTTAAAGAATAAATAAAAGTATACGAGTTTATTATTATTATTACCAAAGTGAACAACAATTCCTATTTGCTTTGTTTGTACCCTTTTGTTTGATTTCTTCTTTTTGTTTCATTTCTGTAGCTGTTTCTTTTGGAAATACTTTATTTGCTCTATCACCATAATTTTCTTGTTTTTTCTCTGGTAATAGTGGTGTAGTTGGAGGTCTTATACCAGATGGTGCTGGCGTTATATTATTTGGTTTTGGTGATAAATTAGTTGGTGCAGGTGTTAAAGGTGATGTTGTAGTTGGTGTTGCTTTAATTGAAGTCCATGTTGTTGTTTTTGAATTACTAGGTAAAGGTTTTTCTGGTGCATATACAGTTGGTGTTGGTTGTGTAGTAGAAGTTGTAGTTGTTGTAGTTGTTGTATTATTACCACCACTACTACCCGTACTATTATTATTTATTGGTTTTGAAATTGATTTTTGTTGAATAATTGATTTTTTATATGAATCTAATGATCTTGTTAATTGTTGTAAAGTTTCTTCTTTATTCTCAAATGAAGAGAATGAATAACTTTGATTTTTACCAATTGTAACTAGAATTGATTTCTTTAATTTCCCTTTTTTACCTGGTAATGATTCTGCTATTTCCAATACTTTTTCAAATTTAATTTCTTCTGTTTTAAATGTTGTATCAATTGAAAGGAACAATATACGAGTTTGAGTTACAAATAAAATACCATAATTTTGCTCCAATGATCCTTTAATTCTACATCTATATGAAAATTCTAATCTTTCATCCTTTGGTATATTTTGAAAGTGTCTTAATAAATTTGGTGTTGTTGGATTTCTATATAATTCTTCACCAGTTGATAATTTATTTGATGACTGTAAGGTCACAGGAAAAGAATTAATACATATTATTAATATTATCATATATTAATTCTATGATAATATGTATTAAATATATGTTAATTATTTACAGTTAATTTTGAAGCTTGCCATCTTGATTCAATTAATCTATATGGTGAACCTTTATGAGATGCTTTAAAGTGTATATTGTATGTTTTTGGTTTATCTTTACCTTCAATTGGTACAGTTAATTTTATACTATCATCTTCTAACCACTCAATAGCAGATATTGATTTAAATGGTATTATCTTTCTCTTTTTTTTTAATGAAAATGAACCATAGAAAAATATTGAAGTTTTACCAATACCAAATACATTATATCTAAGATTAGATGATGACCCAGATTTAAATTTACATATTTCTTCACTATAAAGAACAGATTCATCATATAATTTCATCTTTCTTCTTAACTTTTCTGAATCTGATTCTGATGAACTTCCACCATACGAACTACCACTAGATGACATATCTGAATGTGTGCTACCATTACTAATACTACCATTTGATGCTGTTAAACTATTTCTTTTACTATTTTTTCCCATTTGCTGAATATATTTTAAATTTATATTAAAAAAAAAAATATAAAATTGTATGTATGTGTAATTTAAATAATTATGTGTTTGTATGAAAATAATAATTTAAATAATAAAAAAATTAAACGTAAAAAAAATAAATTAAAAACTCAATATAAAAAAATCATTTTCGAAAAAAATTATTCAAAAAATCATAAAATTCAAAATAAATAATTCAAACGTAATCGATTGTTTTATGTCGCCATGCATATTAAAATTTCTGGAATTATTGTTTTTATCGCCTTTTTTTTATTTTGATTATTAGCACAATGTGCGCGACCAGGTTTAAAGTGATCAAGAATCATTACACTTTTATTTTAGCATTTTACTTATTAAATTTGATTTAACGGTTTCCCATTCACTGTTTATTATACTAAATCTAACAGAGTTTCTTAATCTACCGTCTGGCATAATTCTTTCATTTCTAACTATACCTTCTTGATAAGCACCTAAACGTGAAATTGCATTTCTTGAATTTTCATTTAATTCATCAGTTGTAAATTGAACACGTATACAATTCATTACTTCAAAAGCGTATTGTAATAATAGGTATTTACATTCAGTGTTTACACCAGTTTTTTGAAATGATTTTGATAACCAAGTATGACCAATTTCACATTTACGATGATCCCAATTAATTTTCCAAAATCTAGTTGATCCTATAATTTTATTTGTTTGATTATCAATTATTACAAATGGCATTACCTCTGTTGTATTTGATAATGCAATTGATAAATATTTATCAATTGAATGTGGTCCTGGTACAATTGTTACTCTTAAATTCCATAATTCTCCATCTGATGATGCTTGTATAATTTCATTGGCATCTTCTCTTTTCAATGGTCTTAATGTTACAAGTTTACCTTGTAATGTTGGTTGTTTTAGTGGCGTTGTTTTATTTATATTATTTTCAAAATCTTTATTTAAATTTTGTATTATTTTTGGTTGTATAGTTGTTTTTATTGTATTGTCAGATGATGTTGGAATTGTTTGATTGATGCTATTAAATTCAACAGTTTGTGTTACATTGTTTGTATTTTTTTCATTTTTTGTATGATTAATTATTGACGTTCTCTTTAATATCGTTGTTGTAAAATAACGATTTGAAAATGATAATAACTTAAAATTTCTTATACAAAACATTTTATTATTAAAAAAAAAAAAAAAAAAAAATCTTTTATAAAAATATCTTTTTCTTGTCGTGCAACGTTGTAGTGTATAATAAAAATAATAAACAGTCATCAAAACAACAACAGCAAAACTATAACAATAATACAGAATCACTATAGTGAATCATTATTTATCAAAATTTGGTGAAATATAGTAATTAGAAATGAAATATTATATCATACAAGATTGTTTAAAATACATTTAAATAATCAAATAAGTTTTAAAGATTATACAGATGAAATGGACCTTATATTAGATGATGATGAATTTATCATTCAACTTTATTACCATCAAATTTAAGAAAACTTATTCTTATACCATTAGAATCCAATAAAAAGATTGATGTATTATTAAAACCATATGGATTACCAGATTCATTAACCACACTCGAATTTCAAATGAAATACTTGGTGATGATAATTTATTTCCAAATAGTATTACCCATAACTTTTAATGGATAGTAGAAAATTCAATTAAACAAGTAATTTCAAAATCGTGGTTACCAAATTCACTTAAATATCTAAAGATTAATGGTGATGGATCATTTAAAAAAACAATTGGTCAATTACCAGAATCATTAGCCCAACTAAAATTAGATGATAAATATAATGTGATGGTATAGTTGAATCTGGTACAAAACCATCAAATTATTTCCTATTCAATTCAAATAATTATAAAAGTAGAATTTTAAATGAAACAAGTATACCAAAATCAACTATACATTTAAAATTTGATGAACTATTTGATCAAAATATTAAATTGGGTGATATTCCAGACAATGTTAAATCAATAACATTTCTATTATCATCTTTTATTCATTGAAAATATTCAATGCCAGAACCAACTTCAAATATATTTCCTCAATCATTATTAAAATTAGAATTGAGTGGTTATTCTCAAATTAAACCAGGAACATTACCACCATCAATTACATCATTAACTGTTTTTTTAAGTGATCAATGCCAACTTGTAGCAGGTTTACTACCATGTAATTCTTATTTTAATATGTAATTCTTTGAAAATCAAGATTTATCAGTTGATGGTATTATACCTGATTCATTACAACATATTTATATTACAATGGAATACTGATTTTGTTTTAAAATATATTGGATTATTACAATAAATAAAAACACCAACCAATTTTGTTTGTAAACCAATTTTAGATATTTTTTAATTTTATTTTTTTTTATTTTTTTTTGTCAAATTTAACTTTGGCAAATAACGGCAATGAATAATATTATTTATCAATGGTTATATAATAGTCATAACAACAATAATAATAATGACGATAAATCAACCTCCATCACCATCACCACCACACTAATAGAATGTATATTAATATTATCAATCAATAATTTGCAAATTCACTATGATAATATAATTCAATATTATTATAATGTAATACAATATCAACAACAACAACATAGAAATAATGAAGAAATAACAATATTATTAAATGGATTAAATCAAAAACAGTTCCAAGTAATACATGATAATATTAATTCATTAAAACATTTATTTTTAAATGAAATTAATAAAGCAATATCACCAACACCACCAACAACAAATAATATTAACCACAATGATGAAGAAAGAATTAATAAAATTAAATTTGAATATTCAATATTCTTAATCACCCAAAATAATATTAAAAATAATCATATACAGTCATCATTAGAACAACAAAAACAACAAAACTATAATAAAACAGAATTATTTATCAAAATTTGGAGAAATTTAGTAATTAGAAATGAAATATTATATCATACAAGATTGTTTAATATACATTTAAATAATCAAATAAGTTTTACACCAAGTAAATTATCAACATACAAATTTAAAGATTATATAGATGAAATGGATCTGGCATTAGATGATGAATTTATAATACATCCAAATTCATTACCACCTAATTTAAGAAAACTTATTCTTATACCATTAGAATCCGATAGAAAAACTGATGTATTATTAAAACCATACGGATTACCAGATTCATTAACCACACTCGAATTTCAATTTTTGAATATATCAAATGAAATACTCTGCCATGATAATTTATTTCCAAATAGTATTACTCATTTAACTTTTTATGGATTAGTAGAAAATTCAATTAAACAAGTAATTTCAAAATCGTGGTTACCAAATTCACTTAAATATTTAGAGATTAATGGTGATGAATCATTTAAACAAACAATTGGTCAATTACCAGAATCATTAACTGAATTAAAATTAGATGATGAATATAATGGTATAGTGGAAGCTGGTACAATACCAACAGGTATTACAAATTATTTCCTATTCAATTCAAATGGTAATACAGAAATTTTAAATGAAACAAGTATACCAAAATCAACTATACATTTAGAATTTGATGAAGAGTTTAAACAAAATATTAAATTGGGTGATATTCCAGACAATGTTAAATCAATAACATTTCATTTAGCATGTTATATTAATATTGAAAAAGGATCACTTCCAATATCATTATTATCATTATCATTTGGTCAAGGTTATTATGGAGTAATTGGAGGAAACGTATTACCATCAAATTTAACATATGTTGATATACCTGGATACAATAGATACTTAATACCCAACATGTTCCCTATTTCAATTAAAACTATTAAATTACAATCATTTAATCAACCAATACCAATTGGATATTTTATTAATCATATAAATTTAACAACATTAGAAATTGATTGGTTTGAAGGTTATATTCCACCTCGAACATTACCACCATCATTAACTTTTTTGAAAATATACACTGCTTGCTATAATGGATCAATTACAAAAATATTTCCCCAATCATTATCAAAATTAGAATTGAATGGTCATTCTCAAATTATACCAGGAACATTACCATCATCAATTACATCATTAACTGTTCGTTTAGATAAATTCCCACTCGTAGCAGGTTCACTACCATGTAATTTAAAAGAATTACATATTAAAAGTATTGAAAATCAACATTTATCAGTTGATGGTATAATACCTGATTCATTACAACATATTTATATTCCAATGGATAAAATTGATTATATAAACAGTTGGAATACTGATTTCGTTTTAAAATATATTAGATTTTTACAATAAACAATAAAAACACCAACCAATTATTATTCCTTTATTTTGTTTTTTATTTAAAATGTAACATGTTTATTTATCTAAATTTAATAGTTTTGATATTTGATGGATATGTAAAATTAAAAGCTTCAAATGAATCTGGCACAGTTAATTTAGTTAATGATTGAGGTAAAATTGAAATTAATTTAAAAGATTCTTCAAAGGTATAACAGTGCAATGGTGTTTCATATAATTTTAAAAATGCTAATGATGATGGTAACCTGTCAAGTATATCAATTCTATCTATTACTAATGAAAGTATACCATTTGGAATTACATTTGATTGAATTTTACTTGGCATATGTAACAACTCTAATTTAGTTAATGATTGTGGTAATTTAATATCCATATCTTTGTTTGTTCCGTTTGCATGCATGAAAATTGATAAAGTTTTAATTGATTCAAATTGTTTAAAATCCAATTCTGGTGTTAAAACCTTTAAATAAATGGATGTTATGTTTGGTGGAATATAAATATCATTTCTATGTAAACGTATATTTTTCAATGTATGAACTGTTTTAGGTAACTCTTTTAATGTTGACATTTTAATTTCATTACATTCTACCATTTCAACACCAAATGGTATTACACCCAAATCATAAGAATCATAAGAATCAATAGTAATTGATTTTAATACACGACATTCTGATAAGTCACCTTTTTCTAATGCTTCTCCATCATAAAAAATGTATCTAATATATTCTCTTTCTGGATATTCTAACAATGCTTCTCTGTCATTAAATTCTACACATTCATTCTTTTTATACAATCTTGAATGTTTAAATATTTCATTTGATATTACAATATTACCAAAAACTGATTTATATAAACAATACATTAAATTTGTAAAGTGGTAACGGTATTCACACTTTTGCAAAAACAACCAAAAAAAATAATTGGAAAAAAATTGGAAAAAAATTAAAAAATTGGAAAAAAATTAAATTGAAACCATTGCATTTAATATTGCCTTCAAAATAATAACGACATGTATGGTTTATATAAATCAGTATTTGGTAATATTGTGATTTCAAATGAAATATTTAAACATTCAAGATTGTATAAAAAGAATGAAAATATAATATTTTATGATGCAAAAGAATTAAAGGAATACCCAGAAAGAGAATATATATCATCAATAGAGTATGGAGATAATGATGAAGAATTGAAAGTTGGTGATTTTCCAGTATGTGGTACATTAAAGAGATTAAAATTAAATTGTAACAAGTATGTTAAAGGTGAAATAGTTCCAAAAGGTGTTGAAGTTTTAGAATATACATTCAACATTACACACGATTCAGCAATTACAACAATACCATCAACAATACATACAGTAGTTAATTGTTCAATAATAAATAATAAAGATAAACAACATATTATTCAACCAAACATAACATCAATTTCATTTTCAAGATGTGTAAATATATCTGATTTTGATGGTAAAGATACTGGTTCAATTATAATTCCAAATACAATTAAACAATTAAAATTTGATAGTTTTTGGAATAATCAAGGTGTACCATTACGTATTGGTGATATTCCATTTGGTGTTACAAATCTAGAAATGAGTAGAGTGTTATTTGGTGTTGGTGTTTTACCTGAAAGTTTAACAAGGTTAAAATGTATTTATGCAATCAGCAATCTTTATAAAAACTTTATTTTACCAAATTCTCTAACTCATTTAGAAGTAAGATGTGATGTTGGTATGTTATCAGCATTGGATTATGGTAAAGAATTATTTAATTTTGTACCAGCAAATCTTGAAACACTTATAATTGGAGTAACTTGTAAAATAACACCACTTTCAAATTTATTCAAATGTCAATCAATTAAAAACCTTACAATTGATAGATATGATTATAAAGAAAGTAAAACTATTATCACGCCAAATTCATTACCACCAAATGTAACAAATTTAAAAATGGTTGAACTTTATTGTTCAATTTTACCCTGTACCATACCAAGTAGTGTAACAAATCTTTGTTTATTCTTTTCAAGAGAATTAATATTTGGTGTAATTTCACAAGATTCACTTCCGGCTGAATTGAAAGTATTGGAAATTCAAGGTTTTAAAGATTCAATATTCTCTCAATTAAAAACATTACCAGAATCATTAACAACACTAAATTTAAAATTTAGTTTATTTACGAAAGATTGTTTGGTAAATTTAATTTCAAAATTACCAAATTCGTTAACTTCGTTAATATTGCCACCAAGTGCAAAAGAATTTAAATTACAAGTACCAAATACTATTGAATTAACATTTAATGTTCAAAATTATTGGGCAACATAAATCAAAATAAAATAAATAAAATATGATATGATTACAATGACTTTTATTTGTTTATTTATTATTATTAGATCTTTTAATAAAATAATGAACAACATCTTCTTGATTTCATTTTTAATAGTTTTTGTTTAATTGCTTCTTTTTGACTGATATCAGGTGCAGTACTTGAATGAAATTTACTATTATTCTCTTTTTGAACTTTTTTAAATTCAGCAACTGCACCTGATGGAGTTGATACTTGAGCATTAGCATTGATATAGATATTTGTATTGTAATCATTTTGACCACTAGTATTACTATTGACACTACTTGTTAGATATGAATTTGATGAAGATAATGGATCACAACTTACACTATTACTCATAATACCACTACCATTTAATGATTGAACATATGATGGAGAAGATGATGAGAGTAATTGTGGTTTATTTAAACAACTTGTGTATGGCGAAGTTCTTGAATATGGTGCTGGTTCACTTACACTATATTGTTGCTGTGGTTGTTGTTGAAGAGGTGGTGGGGGCATTACTGATGTTGACATTGTTAAACCACCACCACCTACACCAACCCCACAATTTGTGAAATTTGGATTTTGAAGTGACTGTGAATTTGATAATGGATTTGTGAAATTTGGATTTTGAATAGTTTGTGAATTTGATAATGGACTACCACCACCAGAAGTTTGTTGTTGCTGAATTAGCAATTGTTGCTGAATTAGTAATTGTTGTTGTTGTTGTTGTAATTGCAATTGTTGTAATTGTTGTTGTTGATATAATAATTGTTGTTGTTGTAATGTAGATTTTTCATTATCTTTTTTAAAACATTCCCATGAATATTTAATTTGTTCAAATGATTCTTCTTTACATTCAAATGAAGAGAAAGTGTATGCTTGATCTTTACCAATTGATACTATAATTGATTTCTTTAATTTTCCATTGGTTGGTAATGATTCGGATATATCATTAATTCTTTCAAATCTAATTTCTTCACTTTTATATGTTGAATCAATTGAAAGGAACAATATACGAGTATGAGTAACAAATATAACACCATAATTTTGTTCATATGATCCTTTAATTCTACATCTATATGATAATTCTAATCTTTCATCTCTTGGTATATTTTGAAAATGTCTTAATAAATTTGGTGTTGACGGATTTCTATATAATTCTTCACCAGTTGGTAATTTTCTAGAATTCTAATAATAATAATAATAATAATAAATAATAATAAAGAATTAGTATTATTATACATATTTGTATGTGTTATTTGTATGTATACATACATCTACTTGTGATGCTTTCCATCTTGATTCAATTAATCTAAATGGTGAACCTTTATGAGTTTTTTTAAATTTAATTTGATAACTTTTATCTTTACCCTTTTCCATTGGTAATACAACTTTTACACTATCATCTGCTAACCATTCAACATCTGATATCTTTTTAAATGGTACAACTTTTCTTTTTTTTTTAACTGAAAATGAACCAAAAAATACAAGGCCACTATTTGTTAAACCAAATGAATTATAATTTGATTTAAATGAAGTACCAGTTTTAAAATCACAACGTTCACAATATAAAATTGATTCATCCATTTTCATACGTCTTCTCAACACATCATTTTCAGATTCTGATGAATATGAACCATCACTTGAAACACTACCATTATCACCTTTACTTTTTTTACTTGATGAACTTTTACCTGAAACACTACCGCCTGATTGACTTTTTGCCATTTTATTAATTAATTATTGTAATAATAATATTTTTATTTTTGAATTATTTATTTTTTTATATTTTTTTATATTTTTTTATTTTATTGTTGTTTAAATTTTTGTAATTAAAAAAAAAAAAATAATATAACAAGATTATTATTATTGCTATAAATAATTATTATTAGGAGTTGTTTTTTTTTAATGGGTGTTGAATGGAAATAAAATTATTTGCCAAATTCTATAAAAAAAAAAAAACAGGATTATTTGTTTTGACTGGTGAAAAATTGAAATTTTTAAACAAATTTTTGTTTTTGTTTTTTTTGTTTTTTTATCTGATTTGTTTAAAAATAAACACAAGTCAACAAATCTTCTACTTGAAATTATATGATTATTATTATAATAATGATCTTTTTAGTTTGATTTGCTGTTTATGTAATCTTGTTAAAAAATGTGTTTGGTACAAAAAAAAAAAAAAAAGAAATAAACCTGTAAATAACCTATAATACTTTTGCTATAAACAATTATTATTTATGTATTTATAATGTGTGTATGAATGTATGAATAAATAGGGTTAGAGTTTATTTATCAAATTCCATAAATAAAAAAAACAGGATAACTTTGTCTGGTTAAAAAAATTGATTTTTTAGTCAAAAATTTTTGTTTTTTTATTTTTTTGTTTGACCAGTTCTAAAAATAAATATACGATTTCAATTTGAACTTGAAAACTGTTAAACTATTATATTATAATAAAATGATCTCTTTTTTTGTTGATTTGTTTATTATTGGGTTTATTTAAATATTTTTTTTTTTTAATCTCTGTAAATTACGTTTGTATTACCAGAAGTTATAATTTTATGAGCAGGCCATCTATTAACGTTTTCAGCTGAATTGAACATTTCCTCCCAAACTTGTTTCTTTGCAACACCACTCATAAAAAATACTTTTGAACGTGCTGATGATAATAAATTAATGTTTGTAGTTATACGATCAAAAATTGCAAAACGTTCTGTTGTTGTATGATAAACCAATTCTGAATGATCCAATGGTGATATCGGTGAATTTGGGAAAATTGATGCAATATGACCATCTTCGCCCATACCCAATGTAACTAAATCTGGTGATCCTTTTGATTTTTCAAATAGTTGTTTTAATTCTAATGAATATTGATCAATACATTCTTTTAATGGTAATGCGGTGTTTGGTGTAATAAAATTACCTGATAGCAATTGTGATCTAACAGAGAATATACTATTTGAAATTAAATAGTAAATTGAATCTTTACTTGACTTTTCAATGTATCTTTCATCTACTGCAAATATGAATACTTTTGACCAATCTATGCTTTCATCTTGTTGACCCAATTTTTCATAGATCGGTTTTGGTGTTGAACCACCAGATAAACCTACAACTGCAACACCTCTTTCTGAAATTGATTCTCTAATTACTTTTTTAATAAATTCAATAGATTCTTCTTCAAATTTATTTGATTCAACTTTAATAAAATTTATTAATTTACTATCCATCTTTTTATATTATTATTATTCTCCTGTGTTGTGTGAACAGCATATAAAAAATTTTAATTTAAATTTCGGATCAGCTTTGAAAATTAAAAAAAAAAATAAAATAAAATTAAAAATAATTATTATTTTTTTTGTACTGCTGCATAAAAATAGTAAACAAATAATTAATAATAAACTAAATAAATCTTATCTTTAAAAGTGTAGATATAAAACACACCACTCAAAACACACTCATATTAAAAAAAAATGAAAAAGATAAAAAAATTCCTTACTTTATTTGTATATAATTTTTTTTTTTTTTTTTTTTTGCTTGTATATAACCAAATAAAAAAAAGTAAAAACAATATTGTATTAAATATTATTATGCTATTATTACATTTTTATATATTCCTATGACACAATTATAGTTTTGTAATAAATTACAATTTTGATTCGCACCAGAACATTCGTTTTTTAACCCCAAACGTTTTTTAGATTTTTTTTTTTTTTTTTTTTTTAAATTTAAATTTCTTTTTAAAAAATTTTTGCTTACTGGTGTTTTGTTTTTTTATTTTTTTTTATTATTCAATTCAAGTTTTTCACTAAAACGATATAAATTTGTAATAATATAATTAAATTACGTCTTTTCACTCACATAATTAGATATTATTTTATTTTTAAAAGATTGCAATTTACACTTTTTTTTTAAAAATTTTAAAATTTTAATAGCATAAAAAATTAAATTTTTTTTTTTCGTAAACGTCACTTTCACCAAAATTTTAATCAAAAGCAACAACGCTGCGCAATGGAATTTATAGAAGGTAACATTAGGGATTTTTTAAAAGACCCAGTTGGAAATGTAAATAAATTTAGATGGTGAGTGTTATGTTAATTAATTGGTTATTAATATTATTATTAAACATCATTTGACTTTATACTAATTTAACCGTATGATTTTAATCATTTAATTTTTAGGATAAATGATGAAACACCGTTTTCAAGTATAACATTTCCAATTGTTTGTTCATTTGGATATTTAATAGTTATTTATTTATTACAAAACATAATGAAAAATAGAAAAGAGATAAAGTTACATAGTTTTTCATTGGTTCATAATTTATTCCTTAGTGTTCTTTCATTATTTATGTTTTTAGGTATCATTATACCGATGGCAACAGAATCATTCCCACAAGGAATATTTGAAACATTATGTAAACCAATTGATAGTGGTCTTGTCAGTTTTAGTTATTACATCTTTTATCTTAGTAAAGTTTATGAATTTGTGGATACAATAATTCAAGTTTTAAGAAAGGTAAACAGACCATCATTCATCATTTTATTTACACTCACATACGTTACTTCATGATACTAATAGTTATTTTATAACCACTATAATAGAAAAAATTAATGTTTTTACATGTTTATCATCATTTTATTACACTTTGGTTAGTTTGGATAAATTTAAAAATGAATACAGGTGTAGCATGGGTAGATATATCAGCAAATTGTTTTGTACATATTTTAATGTATTACTATTACTTTGAAACACAAAGAGGTAATAAACCATGGTGGAGAAAATATATAACAATGGTTCAAATCATTCAATTTGTAATTGATATGGGATCACATTTAATATGGCATTTTTATAATATAACTTCAACTGGTATTGAAAATCATTGTGCTGGTACATTGGGTACTTCATTATTTAGTGATTTTGTAATTTTAAGTTTTCTTGGTTTATTTATACAATTTTTCATTTCTTCTTATAAAAGAAAACCAGTTACTGCTGTTGAAAAGAAAGATCATTAAACAATAACAACAACAAAACAACATATATTTAAAATTATTTAATAAAAAGTAATAGTACTACTATTTTTTACAATCACGTGTGTTGTATTTTATTTATTTGATGGAGTTAAAAGTTGATCATTGTCATCATCACTATCATTATCATCAATAATTACTAAATGTTTGTTTTTCTTTTGTGGTGGTGTTACTGAAATTGGTGGTGAGTTATTATTATTTACATTTGTTGAGGTTGTAGTAGTTGTTGTGGTGGTTGTGGTATTATTGTTGTTTTTAATTGAAGAGGGTTGTTTTAAAGATGATTTTGGAGGAGTATTATTACTTTGTGGTTGTTTTTGATTTTGATTTGTTGCTTGTTGAAGATTAAATGAAAAATCTGTAAATTCTAATGTTGATTCAATTATATTTTGTTTCTTTTTTGGGGAAGAAGTGTTTGATTGATTTGCAGGTGTTATATTTTTAGGAGTTGAAGAAACAATACCAGCAGTACTGATTTTACCTGAATTACTAGTCATAGTAGCACCAATATTATTACTTTTTCTATTTGAATTTAAATTTAAATTTGTTAAACTACTACTACTGTTATTTAAACTATTGTTATTATTGTTGCCATTATTATTTACAAATACCATATATTTCCCTTTTCTATATTTATATCTATAAATTAATAATGTTAAAATTGTAATGAATGAAATAACTGTTAATGCCAAGAAAATAAAACCCCATATTAAACCAATTGATGAAATTGATGGTAAGAATGGTAACACTTGGTATGGATTTAGTGGTTTATAATAACATTCAAATCTGTTTAGGTAAATGTATGGTTCTAAGTATCCTTGTACCCATGTTTGGTTTGCTGAAAATAGTCCTGTTATATTTGAATGGGCTAATGATATTTTATCATTATCTAATGGGTTACTATAATTAAATGAAACTGATATAATACCATGAAAACAATTTGAAAATTCGCCATTATCAATTTCTGGATCAATATTTTGACGTGGATCTGATCCTTTCAAAACTACTTTTTGATAAAATTCATCTTTAAAATAAACATACCACCACAAGTTATCATTTTCGCTATTACATGGCCAAAATTCAACTCTATTCTTTATAGAAATTTGATTAATTTGACAATCTCCTTTTGAAAATTCACTTACTAATGATTTCTAAAAAGTTACACATACATTAATATATTATTATTTTGTGTATTGTTTATGCGTGTATTTTAAATACCAACATACATCTAACCCCCATATCTTTTCAAAGAAGAATACACAAAGTAATAATGATATTACAAATGTAAATAAGTTTATCCATATAAATAGTTCTCTTAATTTCATTGTATAGTGTAGGCTGTCTTGTTGTTTAATAATAATAGTTTATTATAAACTACACTACTATTACACTATTATTTTATGTACTACAATTGTAATGCTCGATACCAATAAAGGTAAATGTTCACGTTTAATAAAAAAAAAAAAATTTACTTTTCATTTTTAGCCTGGTTTGAACAAAAAAATATTTAATTTTAATTTTTTTTTTAAAATTCACAAAAAAAACAATGTTGTTTATAAAATATCCAGCAACAGATAGAGAGTGTTTTTTTTATTTATTTTTATTTATTTAATAAATCATACCGATTGAAGTTAAAATGCCGAAATAAAAAGAGAATTGGGATGTTTCTTCATTTAATTCTTCAAGGTTATCATTTTTTAAAGATATTAATATCTTTTTTAATTTTGGTAATATTAAAATTGGTAATGATATCATTAATCTATTTTGAAGTATTGAAATAAAAATTAATAATATATATGATCTAAAAATGGGAAATTACAAATATTAGTATTTATAAATAATATAAATAAAATAATAATATAAATAATAATAATAATAACATAAAGATTGGGATACATACAATATATAATAAAATAAAAATAAAATTTCAGAATGTCTTCTATTCATTACACCAGCTAATGATTTATATCTTTCAGTTAGATTATATTTAATATTTTTCATATTAAATGAATGATGAGAACCTTCTATTACTAATGCAATTGGTAAAACATATAAAAAAAATAAATCATTATATTGAAATGTTTGCATCAAGTATGATAATTTAACTAGTACAACAAAAAATATTGGAACTGCTAATTCAGTTGTACCGTATATTCTAACTTCAAGTGGATATCCAATTATAAATAAACAAAGAAGGAATGTAATTGCCATAAGTGGTCCCATAACTAAGAATCGTTCAATACCAACTCGATATAATATTAACAATATATTCAACACTGTGAATACACAATGACCAATTAAAAACTTTTTTACAATTAATTTTGTCAAGTTTCTTGATGTTAATACAATTTGACCACGACTTTTAATATCTCTATCAATTGCCAGTAATGATTGAATACCTTGAATATTAATTGAAAATGATAATATTAAACAAAAATTAAATACATCGATTTCGTTGGTTACTCTATATGCTAATGTACATCCATACAATATTGATGCCATTGATAAACTATATGCCCATATATTACAACAAATTGCATATGACCTAACTAAACTTGTTTCCATATTAACAGTAGAATTGTTTCCATTATTATTATTTATTGGTTGTCTTGGTTTATTAATATTATTATTTATATTATTGAATCTATTTATATTATTTATACTATTAATATTTTTTTGTGGATTACTACTATTTTGAGTATTAATTAAATCATTATATAATACACTTATATTTTTAATATCTTTTAATTCGGCTAAATAATCTGAATCATAATAATTTTTTTTTCTACTTTTAAAATTTGATTCAACATTATTATTATTGTTTTCGGTATTTGAAATTGGTGTAGTTTTGTTATTATTGATATTGTCGGATGAGGAAGAAGATGAAGATGATGAAGAGAATGAAGAAGAGGAAGCTAAAGAAGGTGACATTGTTTTGGTTGATGTTTTATTTTCGAATGTAGTATTATTATTTTCATCACTTTTTTCATTTGGGGGAGATGAACTTGATATAGTATATACACAACTATTAATTATTTGATTTGTTTCATTTTTAATAAATGGTAATATACTTTCGGATTTAATAGAGGCCACCTTTTCAATTGAGTAATCTAATGGCATTCTTCTGGTTTTATTATTATTTCTAATTGAATAGAATTTATTATTGGAGCTACACATATATAACAAAATATATAATAATGAATAATAAACAAAAAATTTAAATATATTTAAATAATAATATATATTCATATTAGTACACAAAAACACATTAATATAAATATATAATTTAATACAATCGTTGGGTTCAAGTAGTATATGAAATAAATTGAGATACACACACGTACAAAACAATAAAAAGCATAAAACAAAAAACAAACAAACAAACAAACAAATATTTAATTTATTTTTTTTATAGATTTTATATACAAATTACAAAATTGGTTTTTTGTAAAAAAATATTTTTGTATAATATTGAACAGAGATACAATACTTGGTCAAAAGTATAAGTATTCTTTTTATTAAAAAGTAAGAAGAGGACAATAGTTTCGTAGTGTTATTAAGGGTAGATTAAAAATATACAAATTTAAATTGATCAATACTCATTTTGTATATTGGGTTAGAGTGTGGTTATATTATATGATTTGTTTATTATTACTATTACTATTAAATATCAAGTAACCTTAAGGGGAATTACATTTTTTGTTTTATATTTATATAATTTAAGACCACAGTTATATATAAATCTATATATGAGTGTATATAAAAATAAAAATTGTAAAAAACAAAACAAATAAATTAAATATATTTATACAAACACCAAAAATAAAGTTTGATTTTTAGAATTTAAAGATTATCGGATTATATACAGAAAAAAATAATTTTAATATTTGTATTATTTATTTGTATTTTATAAATGAGTGAGTGTGTGATTGTATTTATATAAGAGGAAGGATTTTATTATTGTTATTTTTTTATTTTTGTTTTTTTAAAAAAATATTGTTATTATTATTTTAATTATTTTTTATATAACAATTTGTTTTATTTATTTATAATAAATGTATAAAATCTCTATATATATGGGAAGGTGTGGGAGTGGTTAAAAAAATTGGTATGATTTATATGTGTCTTTATTAGTTTTGGTTGTGTTTTATTATTATAAATTACAAAAATGAAGTTGGACTGTGTGTATCCAAATTAATATAAACATTAAATTTTTTACAAATCCAAAATAACACAACTGAAATAAAAAGAAAGATTATTATAATTTTATATAATTTTTTTGTAAAGATACATATATGCACACCATACATACAACTTTTTTTTCTTTTGATATTTTTATATTATGGGGAGGGTATTGTTATTATTAAATATTATGTGTTTAAATAATTATATAAAGTATAATGTAATCAATATAATTTGAAAGACTAAAAAATTAAATTTATATTATTTTATTTTTTTTTTTTTTTATTTTTTATTTAAATATATTATTTTATTGAGCCAAAATAATATTTTTAATTTATCTATATCATTTGCATGCACACCAGAATAAAAAATGTTTTATCTCTTTTATTGTTTAAATTAGAATTTGTAAAAATGGAAAAATTGGTTTTTTTTATTTTTTTTTTTGGTTATTTTTTCATTTTTGCCAAAAGATATTATATTATTGATGATAGAGTGGTAAAACCAATAAAACCAATAACAACAACACCATTTTTAAAAATACAATTAACAGATATATAAATGTATGTAAAAGTTTATTTCATTATTATAATGAAGAATATTATAATAAATATACCCCACCACCACAACAAGCACAAATATAGTAATTATTTGTTGTTGTTAAATCCAACCTGCTTATTTATTCACACACTCACACACATTCACCACAAACATACTTATATACACAATATATAAATAAATTTTAACCATCACACCCATTTCTTTTTTAAAAAAAAAAGAAATCATACAAAAATCGATATTTTACGTTTACGACACATAGTCATTATAACCCACTTAAGCACGTGCAGACACGCAAATACATACTCTATTAATTTTATCGTTCCACGTGCGCCACTAACACCATCCAATTAAAAGTTTTATAATAGTAATAGTAATAGTAATAGTTAACCGACATTATCATCATTATCACCACCAACACACATAAACATGTTAATAATTAAAGAATCTGAAGTAAAAGAATTAATTTCACTGAGTGAAGTAATTGAAATAAATGAACAGGTTTTTATTAAAGAATCAAAAGGGGATGTAATTTGTCCACATAGAATAGTTATACCAATTGAAAAGAATGATAAAACAACAAATGTAGGAAATTTATATTTTAAACCATCATTAGTTGTTGAAGAATCTATTGGATTGAAAATTGTTGGTACTTTTAGAGGAAATTTAGATTTGAATTTACCAACTGTACCTGCTACCATTGTATTAAATGATATTGAAACTGGTATTGTAAATGCAATTGTTGCTGCAACTTATATAACTGGACTTAGAACTGCTGCTGGTAGTACATTGGCTGTAAAATATTTATCAACTGTATCACCTTCAACATTATTTGTATATGGTAGTGGACTTCAAGCAAAATTACATATTCAAATGATACTCTATATTAAACCAACAATTTCTAAAGTTTACATTGCTTCACGTACAATATCAAATATTGAGAAATTAATTCAAGAGTTAAAACAAGAATCTATTCATAAAAATAAACAGTACAACCAAAATGTTGAATATATTTATCAAGATGTTGATCAACATTTATTGGAAGCTGATATTATAGTTACTGCAACTGCTTCAAATGATCCATTATTTAATGGTGAAAAATTATTTAAAGATAGAACAGCAGCAGGTAAAACAATCAATAATAAACCATTACTTATATGTTCAGTTGGAAGTAGTAGACCAACATGTCGTGAATTAGATTCATTTACCATTTGTAATTCAATTGTTATAGTTGATGATTATAATAGTGTATTGGCATCAGGTGAATTAGCTATACCAATTTCAGAAGGAAAGATAATAAAGTCTCATATATCTTCAAAACTATGTGATGTAATTTCAGCAGGTAATCAACAAACAATCAATAATACTACTTCTTGTATAGTTTATAAATCATCAGGTACTGCAATTCAAGATATAGCAACCGCTTATTTAGTTTATAAAAAAGCGTTACAAAATAATATTGGTATAAATATAGATATGAATAATTAACAACAATATTGTTATTATTATTATTATTATTATTATTTGACATAAATAAATACTTTCATTTTTATTTATCCCACCTTTTTCTTATATATATCTTCTTACACTAGTTTGTACATGTACACGTACAACATGTATTGTATGTTTGCGTGTGTGTGTATTTTTAATTACAACCTACCATATATGGAAAGGTTTTTTGCATGCTTGTTTTTTTTATATTTTTAAAATAATATATTTCAACTACCCACATTTATTATTTTTATTCATAATAATGGTGATAAATAATATTATTTGAATGCATTGTTGTTGTTGTTTTTATCTTTTGTACAAATAATATATTATAGTCATTTCTAATATATCTATTTTATTTTGTTGTTTTAGTTATCTACTTTCTTGTTATTTGTTTGTATGTTGTGTTGCTGTTTAAACAATTGAAATAAAATCTGATACAACTGGTGGACTTACTCTAACTTCATTGAGTAAAGTTTTGAATTTTTCATGAATTGGATGTGGACCATAAACTGCAAGATCTTCAACTTTTTCAAATAAAACACTGAATCCCCAATTATAACCTATTGTTTATTGTTTATATGATAAATATAATTGCTCCATGTGTATTTCAATTGCATGTTCATATATAATTGCATAAATAATACATACCACCATTTCTTTCAGAAAAGTTTTTACCAAATGAAATCTTTATAACACCTCTAATTGTTTTTAATTCTTCGATACAATCTGTGAGTCCTTTAATTTGGGTTTCGGTCATATCTTCTTTTAAATTCATAAAAAGAATATGTTCTAATTGTTTGTTTGACATTGTTATTTATTTGTTTGTTTGATTGTTGGAAAATATAAAAATTATACAAAAAAATAATAAAATGATCAAAAAGTTTGCGAAATGATATTTTTTAAAAAAAAAAAATAAAAAAAAAAATAAAATAATTATTTAATTACAATGGGATCCAGAATGATTTTTAAAACTATTAATTTAAATACAGATTTTTTTATTATATGATATATTATTAGCAACTAAATTTTTATTGAGTTTGTTTTTTTTCATTCATTTCTTGATATGAAGTAATCTAAAACTAAATGGTCAACATAATAAGGAGATAAGTATTCTTTCAACTTTAAATGTGATGGATGTGGAATATAAGCATCAAGATCATTTGTTGTTTCACAAATTATTTTTAAAAAATAATTATAACCTAAAAATAATAATGTTGTTTGAAAATATTAATACATATTAATTATTTATTCATCATCATAAACAATATAAATAATAATAACAATATAAAAATATAACCACATTAATAAAAAAACAACAAAACACAACATTCTTTAATATAAAAGAATATATTCTTTTTATCCTTATCTTACCTTGGCTTCTGGGACTGTGATTTTTATCAAATTTAATATCAATTAAACCATGGTTTAATATTCTAATTTCTTTTACTATTTCATCAATTGATTTTAATGTATTTTCATTATCTTTGAATGGTTTTAATTTTAAAAAAACTATATGTTCTAATTGTTGGTCAATGCTATCCATTTTTCTATTTTAATTTAAAATTATGATTCACAAGTGTAATATGTTTTTTTATATATAAATTTAATTATTTAAATTGATTTAAATAATTGAAAAAAAAAAAAAATATTAATATACAAAACATTATATATTATACAAAATATATATATTCTCAATAAAACTATTATTGAAAAAAAAAAACATTTAAGATTGAATTCACCCATTTAACAATTCAATTTAGTCAATTAGATATGCGATGGTGTATTATTTACTGTACTATTTATATTTATTAGTGCAGTAATTAATTTATTGTGTTTTTAACAAGTTACTGTATACACACAAGTCAAATGAAAGATTATGTATATATGAATGACTATCTGTATACATTTTTTAAAAAAATGAAATATTTCTTTTTTAACATTACACCCCACAATATTATGGAAATAAATAAAAATAAAACGATAAAACGATAAATCGATTGTGGGTGTTAACACATTGGTCCAAAATAATTAATATAATGTGTACATACTAATATTTAAATATGTGTTGTGTGTAAGTAGTGGTTTTTTTTTTTTTTTTTTTAATGTACAAGTGAGATGTAATTTGTACGTTTTCTAAGGGTAATATATAATATTAAAAAATTATAATAATTTGTGCTAAGATTCAATATTTAAGAATCTGAACAGTTTACTTGTGTAATTCATTTATTTGTTCAAACAAATTGGGAAATAATTAAATTAATGTTTTTTCACCATATATTTAAAATCTCTGCTAATGAATCTAAATTCCTTTTTCTCCTATTAAATAACAGCTGTTTGAATATAATATAATTTCTCAATTAACATTATGAAAAGAGATTCTTTTTTATAAATAATAATTAATTTATAAAAGTAATTGTTTTATTTCTTTTGTTAGTTGTACAATTTTAGGTTCTTTTGAATTTAAATATTTATCAAAATTAAATTCCAATGTGGATAATATTTCAATTAGATCATCATTACAATAAATTAGAGTACCCAAAGCCATTAATAAACGGAAATCAATTTCAGGATCACTTGATACACTTTCAGATTCTTTTAATACATGTTCAACTGCACCTAATAATGATAAATTAAATTCTGATATTTCCATTACTTTTCCAACAACATTACTACTACCACCTAAATACAATGATATATTATAAACCAATGTACTAACTGCCCTCTTTAAAACTTTATCCATACTATGCAATCCATCAATTGTACATTCTATAACATCATTTATATTTGATTCATCAAATAAATATTCAATACCATTCTTGTTAAAAAAACAATTATTAATCTGTAGATAAAAGATTTAAGACATTAGTATTAAACAAAACACTATTATTGTTAATGTTACTTTTCCAATGTACCAATGTACCGAAATCTTTTACATACCACTCTATAACTTAATAATATAGTTGCTTTTGATAATGGTGTCCCGTTTTTATCTTTTTTCAATATTATTGATTTGATTAAATTTGAAATTGATTTATTTGATTTATTTGTAAAGTATTGATTTGATTGATTCTTTAATAACAACATTCTTTGTATTTCCAATAATGGGAATTGATGTGGTTCTGAAAATGTTGCAAATAATACATTGGTGAAATATTCCAATAGTGAGTTTGAAACTGGTGTATTTACATCTGTAGATTTAATAATTTGTTTTAATTGTATTGCATTCTTTTCATACTCTTCCAATTTACCAATGTTGTCTTTACCAAATTCCGCGACTGCAAATTCCTTTAATTTATTAAATACTGAATCAACTTCACTCTTTTCAAATAGAATTGGTTTATTATTTAATAGTAATGGTATTGAGTTTACTAATTTTAAATGTTTATGACCTGTAACTGATTTTGGATGTAATTCAACTTGACGTGTTGTTGTAGTTGTAGTTGTAGAGGAGGTTGTAGTAGAAGTGGATGTTGTATTTGTATATGTGGATGGTGTGATTGTATTATTATAATTATTATTATTTGCTTTAACAGGAGCCATTGCTTGACCAAATGTATTCTGTTGACCAAAAAAGTTGTTTATCATAGGACCGAGCATTGTACCCATTGGTGAATTTAAAAATTCTGCTGGTAAATCTGTAATATGTGAAGGTATGTTTCTACCAAGTAAGAAATTACTACATTCATTTGTAAAATGATTACAATTATTTTCCAATAGATGATAAGTATCCATTCTAAATCTATCAGTTTGACCATTTAAAAACTCTTGAAATAATTCTTTTGGTACTTCTGTTATACCAAGTTCAACTATTTCCAAAGGTTCTCCATGTTGTGTTGATTTAGGTATTTCTTTTAGTATACCCCCGCCAAAATACCATTCAATACCATATGCACAAATTGAAGTATGCCAAATCCCATCGATTTGCTTACCCATCATACCAGAAAATTGTTTTGCCATTCCTCTTGATAAGTCATACACAAACAATGATACTTTATATTTTCCTTGTTTAATCTCTTCTTCATGTTCTCTTTGATATATTGACATTTTATTATTGTATTAGTTATAACGAAAAAAATGAAAAATTTTAATTTCAAAAAAAAATTAATTTAAGTTTTTTGTGCGAAAATAAAAAAAATTAATTTAAATTCATAATTATTGTGTCACATGAATAAATTAAATATCTAAATATACTTGAGTCATAACTTAAAAATGACATAATAATTATAACGTTGTTGTTGTTGTTTGTGGTTTATAAATAAAATTTGCCTATATTTATCTCTATTTTATTTATGTATGAATATTTTTATTGTTGTTATTAATTGTAAATTATTATTTCATTTGAGAAATCATACGAACACCACCCAAAGTTGAAATTGATAATACTGATTCTTGTTTTATGCATGCAATAAACATAAAATTCTTTGGAATTTTAAGAATGGTAGAAATCTTTTCAACTGTTGATGGGGAAAAATCTGCGTAAACTCTAATGAAATCAATTCTAATTTTTGGATAACATCCATCTAAAATTTCAATATTCTTTGAAAATGAATCAACAACATCTTCACCATCATCTTCTTGATTATATATATTGTGATTTGCAAAGTTGTTTATATCTTGTTGTTGTGGTTTATCTTCATTATTAATATGATGATTACCATTATGATTGTGATGATGACCATTATGATGATGATTATTATTATTATGTTTACTATGACTACTATGACCACCATTATTAAAAATATTTGAAATATGTTCTTCTCTTGATTCATCATCATAACAATGAATTATTTTAACCCAATTTGTTTGTTCATTATCTTTAATGTAGAGGATTGCTTTATTCAAGTAAGCCATATCATCTTTTGATGCAAAGAAAATGATTGGTTGTGAATTGATTTCTTTAATTTTTTCACCAATTGATTTTGCAACACGAGCACGAGTAGATTCTGACCACCAAATTACAATTTGTGAAAAGAATAGTACAACCTTTAATAAACGTGCACGTGTAAACATAATGAATATAACGAAAATGGTAACCAAGAAATAAATACCAAAGTAAAATACAATGTAATGATCTTTGTAAATATTTGCAATCAGTCCCAACAACACTGCAATTAACGCTATAAATACACCTAACCAAGGTGCTTTAATTTCTCTTTTCAATGATGAACGTTTATATTTTAACAACATATTACCAATTGCAAAGAATGCCATAACCAAAAGGAAAGATACTGCGTAAACACCTTCCAATGTTGATAATGCACCAGATACAACTGCAAATAACGATGAACAAATCAAGAAAAACATAATGATAATCCAGTGAGTTGTCTTTCTAAGCGGGTTAATTTGAATTAAAAATTGAGGTAATACATGATCCAATGACATTCTACTAACTAAACCAATGAAACCAACATAACTTGTCAATACTGAACCTGATAATACCAATACTGCATCTACAATAATCCAAATATGAAACCATTTACCAAATATTTCATTTGCAACTGATGCCAATACGTAACCTTTTGCATTTACAATTGTACAAGTATCTAAAAAACATAAACTCAATACACTAATCAATGGATTGAAAAATGTAACAATTGCCCACATGTTTCTAAGTGTCTTTGGAAACACACCAACATCTTGTTGTTCAATGAAATTTGACGATGTTTCAAATCCAGTTACACCAAGCATTGCAGAACCAAATCCAAAGTATATACAATATGCAAAATCTTTTCCATAGTAAAATTGTTGTTTACATTGTAGTTCTCCAGTTGGATCTGGTGGATTTACATCATTCCAATTGTTCACCAATGTAGTCCAATCACGTTTATAAAAAAATATACCAAATCCACCAAATACCAATATTGCCAATGTTAACATATGAATTGAAAATAGTATAAACGCAACCACTGCAGATTCAGTTATACCAATTAATGAAAGTAATGCAAAGAAACCTAATAGAATTATAGTTGCCCAAAACACATCTAATGATTCCCATAAATTTTGAAGATAATTCATTGCAGTTGAAGCACTAACTACCGCTGTTGCAACATATGATATCATTGTTAATGCTGCTGCAACCGATGCAATTTGTTTACTTGTAGTATTTAACAATACATTGTAAGCACCACCATTCAATGGTAATGCACAACCAACTTCACCATAAACTTTTCTAAATAAATATAATACCAAACATACAATCAACAATGATATTGGTGCATATTTACCTGCACTCAATGTACAACTACTTGCTGTATAAAATATACTTGATGTTATATCATTACCACAAATTGCAGTTGCAAATAATTGACCAATTTTATGTTCACCACCTGTACCTCCTATCTTTTTTATCTTTGTTAATGGTGTACCTGATAAATCCATCTTTTCATTTGTTGTACCAACTAATATATCACTACCACTACCAATTAATTGTTGTTGTATTTCTTCTTGTTGTTGTTGTTGTTTTTCATTGTTATTGATATTACTTATATTACCTATACTACCACTATTAACCAAACTATTATTACTATTATTTTTAATTGATGTATGATTTGGACTATTATTTGCTATTGGACTATTATTACTACTACCATTATAAAATGAATGTAAACTATTATTATCACCACTACTATCAATATCACCACCCATACCTCTAATGTCTAATGTTGATGATCTACCTTGACCAGGATACATAAAACTATATGGATCCTTAGATTCTCCACCTAATAATGGATCTTTTTCTGGTGATCTACCCATTCTTTTCTTTCTTTATTATAATATCTCTGCCTCCAGCGTGGAACACACAAACTCGATTACTTGTATATTTATTATTTTAGAGTATTTAACACACTAGCACAATAATAATAATGATTTTATATTTTTTTTGTGAAAGATATTTAAATAAATATATTTTTTTTGTTTATCATCATAGACCTGGGTTATAAACAACTTTAAAATTTAAAATTTTTTGTTTTTTTTATTTTTTTATTTTTTTAAATTATATATTATATTTGTTTCATTTTTTTAAGTTTTATATAAAAACACACATGTATTATGTGTGTCAAACACTCACAAACTTTTTTAATACGTTTTAACAAATCTTTTAAAAGTTTTTATAGACTTTTGATTTTTTACACCTCCAAAACTATATATTATAAATAATTACAAATATGTCATATTTGAAATATTATTTTGTTGTTTTTTATCTCTATCTTTATCCAATTTAGATTGAATCTTATTGAAAAAAATAAATAAAAAAAAAAACAATAATAACATAACAATTGGTATAAATTACTAAATTCTATAGTGTCATAATTTATTATAATTTAAAATAATTTGAATTTAGTTATGTGTTTATTGCAAAAACAATTAAAAGTAAAAAAAATGAAAAAAAATTTTTTTTAATTTTTTTTTTTTTTTTTTTTTTGGTTTTGTTAAATTTTTTAAAAAAAAAAATTTATTTTTTTTTAAACTTTTTTTTTTTTTAATTATTTTATTTTTTAAATAAAAATTTTTTTATTTATATTATTTTTTTAATTAATTTT
>JABXES010012315.1:0-39123 GCA_013375695.1 Dictyostelium brefeldianum | reverse complement strand
CCCCCCCCCCCCCCCCCCCCCCACCCCCCCCCCCCCCCCCCCCCCCCCCCCCCCCCCCCCCCCCCCCCGCCATACACAACCAGTATTAATACATGCATTAATGCAAGTCAAAGCGTACCTTTCACCAATAATGAAATGGTATGGACTTTTATAATGAACAAGTTCAAACACTATGTGAAAATTGCAGCCAACTATTTTGCCATATACACTTTGCAATACAAATTTTAAAAAGTTTAAATGTACACCGAGACCTACGCAGGGTAGACTATGCCCAAATTTTTAGTTGATTAACCTCTCTTTTTGCAAAGCATGGCCAGATTTACATGTACATATAAACACATACATAAAACTCGTTTATATAGCAATTACTATACTGTTAAAACAGTTTGTTATACTAATGAGAAGGGAAAGACCTAAATTAATACTATTTAAATAGTATTATTTTTGATTACCATGATCCATGGACGTATTGTTTTTTTTTTTTCAGATGGTAAAATTTCATTTCTTTCGATGTTTGCAATTAAAATTATTTTATTTTTTAAAAATAATTATTTTAAGCAGAGCGCTGGTGTCATAAAAAAACATTCTTCACAAATTTATAAATTTGTGAAGAATTTAATTTATAAATTTTTTTTTTTTTAATTTTTTTATTGAAAAAAGTTGGTTGAACGTCATGCGCACGACAGCTTTTTTTTTCCAAACACTAAAAATAAATAATAATATAAATTAAAAAAATGAATAACAATAATGATAATGTTATTGAAATATTATTTTTTAAAATATGGAAAAATTTGGTATTAAGAAATGTTATATTGGATCATTTACGTTTATATTTTAAATATGGTAATTATGTACCATTAAATTTTGGTGACGATATTGATTATTTAAATAATTTTGAATTTCGAGGTTACATATTACATTTAAATTTTGGTGCTTATTTCAATCTACCATTATCAGTTGGTGATATACCTAATAGTGCAACAAGTTTAAAATTTGGTTTTAATTTCAATCAACGATTATCAGTTGGCGTAATACCTGATAGTATAACAAGTTTAGAATTTGGTTTTAATTTCAATCAACGATTATCAGTTGGCGTAATACCTAATAGTGTAACAAGTTTAAAATTTGGTTTTAATTTCAATCAACGATTATCAGTTGGCGTAATACCTGATAGTGTAACAAGTTTAGAATTTGGTTTTCATTTCAATCAACCATTATCAGTTGGTGTAATACCTAATAGTGTAACAAGTTTAAAATTTATTGATAATTTCAATCAACCATTATCAGTTGGTGTAATACCTAATGGTGTAACAAGTTTAATATTTGGTAATGATTTCAATCAACCATTATCAGTTGGTGATATACCTAATAGTGCAACAAGTTTAAATTTACAATTAAAAAAAATAACATTGGTACACTAATACATATCATCTCTGGAGCAGACTTTAAATATTCCGTTCAAATATAAATTATTTATTAATGAAATGTTTGATGTTTTATATTATACTAAAAAATACTTACTCGTACTATACCAACAGTACACAACACACCAAAACACAATATCAAATGGTCAACATGATAATTCAAATGAAACAAAACCAACTCAATTATTAAAGTCAATTTATTTATTTAATGGTTTTAAATTTATAAATGATTCAAAAACAAGTAGTAATAGCACAGATAACATTCAAAATTTAAGAGCCATTCAAAACAATTCAGGTTATTTAATTTCAACGAGTGTATCATTATTGGATAATATATTTGAAAATAAATTTATAATTTCAAATTTGGTTAAAAACAAATTCTAAAAAGTTGATTTATTTATTGGGAATTGGTAATTTAAATAATGAAACATTGAAATATATTATTTTACAATCAATTTTATCAAATAATTATTTGGTTTTATATTATATGGCTAATAATTGTGGTAATTCAGAATTCAAGAATAAATTTTATCAATACATTTTATTGTATTCAATTTTCACAATTAATAAAAGAAATTCAAACAAAATTCAAATGGTATAACATTATCATTAATATCAAGTAAGCTTCTTTTCAATTATTATAATGAAGGTGGTGAATGCGAAATCTCAATTCATTTTATTCATCTTTTTTAAATTTAATATAATTGGAAAATATTTCAATGTCAAGATTTAAAATCAATTTTGATTCATTTTTAAAACAACAAACAACAAACAAATATTCAATATTAAATAACCTTTTAAACAACAATTGAACTGGTAATAAAAAGAAATTGATTTTGATATATATTATAACATTTTTCTATATTTGTCAAAGAATTATTTTTATTTCTTAGGTGAGAATATACTCTTTACTTGTAGTACAGTTTTACGACCAATGGTTGATGGTTTACTTGTTGTTGATGTGCTTGATGAACTTGATGAGGATGATGATGTTGTTGATGATAATGATGTTGTTGATGTATTTGGTGAGATGTTGTTACTTGATGTTGAAACTGATAAATTTGGTTTAAGAGGTGATGAAATATTAATATCTGTTGAGTTTCTTAAAATTGTTGGTCTTGACACTACATTACCATTACTATTTCCTACTACTTTTGGTGAATTACTACTCAACATAATTGGTGACATTGTAGTTGATGCTCTTTTTAATGCTGGTGCATTACTAATTGCACTACCTGAGGTTGATGTAGTTGTTGTAATTATTTTTGGAGGGGCTGCTACACCGCCTGGTGATTTACTGAGCATTGGTGATGATCCAATTGGTTTAGTTGGT
This sequence comes from Dictyostelium brefeldianum, assembly GCA_013375695.1. Classification (NCBI taxonomy): domain Eukaryota; phylum Evosea; class Eumycetozoa; order Dictyosteliales; family Dictyosteliaceae; genus Dictyostelium; species Dictyostelium brefeldianum. The sequence continues at coordinate 36,366 of JABXES010012315.1, read as the reverse complement.
GTTGTTGATGTTCTTGGTGGTGGTAATGGTGGGGGATTTCTATCTTTTTGTAAACTTGGTGATAGAGAAGATGATGAAGTTGATGAGTTACTACCGCTACCTCCTGCTTGTTGTTGTGCTTGTTGTTGATGTGTTTGTTGTGTTTTTATGATTGCAGCTGCAACTTGTGAATGTGAACTAAATGATGATGATAATCTTTTTTGAGTTGGTGTCGGTGATGGTGCTCTTTTAGGTGTTAATTTATTTAATGGTCTTGGAGGTGGTGCTGGTTTTAATCTTAAATTTGGACTAACTGGTGGTATTGATTCTTCAACTGTTGATTTAATTTGTTCATTACCACTATCATTACTATCAGCTTCATTACTATTATTACTAGTGGATGTATTATTAATACTACCACCACTAACATTTAATGGATTTTTTTGACCAGTTGGTGATAATGGTCTGCTATTATTTGAAGGGGAAGAAGGTCTATTACTAAATGGTTTTGGTGAAGAAGGTCTATTATTTAATTGTTGTTTTGGACCAGTTGGTGATAATGGTCTACTGTTATTACTATTATTTGATCTAGATGGTGAAGGTGGTCTATTATTAAAACTACCACTACCACTACTATTACTACCAATACTTCCATTGTTATTATGTATATCAATTTCTCTTGATTTTCTAAAATTAATTGGTGGTTTATTTGGTGTATTATTGTTTGAAGTAGAAGAAGTGGTAGAGGTGGTATTTACATTATTACTATTGGTTGTTGATGATACATTTGTTGTTATTGTTATTAGTTTATTTGGTGAAGAAGAAGGAGTTGTTGATACAGGTGCAGGTGGAGGTGAAGGAAACTTTTTAAATATTAATGAATTTATATGCGAATTTGGTGATGTTGATGGTGATGGTGTATTATTATTTGAAACTGATGCTAAATGTTGATTAAAAATATTCATTTGTGATTTAACTGCTGTTGAAATTGGTGCTGTTGTTGCTACTTGTTGAACTGTTGGTGGTTGAGTTGGTTTTGGTTGAATTTGTTGAGTTTGTTGAACTACTACAGGTTGGTGTGGTGTTTGTTGTTGAGTTTGTTTTGGTTGTTGTACTAATAATAAAAATGAAATTTCCTTTAACATTTCTTCACGAAGTGATGATAGTTGTTGATTTATATAAGATTTGATGTTATCATTAAAATCTTTAAGTAATTCTTGTTTAATTAAACTTATTAATTCACCATTATTGGTTGATATTGCTGAACTACTACTGCTACTACTAATCAATTGATTTGGTTTATTATTACCACTATTACCAACTACACCTGCACTACCACCACCTACACTACCTGATGTTGAATTAAATGATAAACCTCTTTTATCTGCATTACCATTTGGTAATTGATTTTCACCAATTATTGAAGCTATTCCTTGTTGTTGAGTTGCATTTGTTACTTTTGGTTTTGATAATGCAGCAATGAATGCAGGTATAGTTGATTTTGAATCAAATGTTTTAACATTATCTTTTAATATCATTGTACCACAATCAAAACCACCATTTGAACTTTCATCGTCATCACTTGCATCACTACCAATTGTACTCTTTAATATAAATGTATTCATTGATTCTGCTTCATCCAATGATGATGAATTGGTTGATTTCTTTAATTGATTATGTTTACCATTTGAACCACCACTACCAAATAATTTACCATTACTCTTATTTAATAAATTAGCACCAGGAGTTTGAGGTAATGGATGATCAGGTGGTGATAATTTTGCTTGTTGTGCTGCTTGTTGTGCTTGAATTAAATCTAATTTCTTCTTTTTTACACTCTTTTTTAAACATTCATCAATTATTGGTTTTAATATTTCAAGTGAAGTTGAATTTTGAATTAAGAATGGATGAGTTAATAAATCCAATGCAGAAGGTCGCTGTTCAGGATCTTTTTGACAACACAATGAAATGAATTCATTAAATTCTTTTGAAAAGTTTGAAGGTTTTGATAGTGTTGGTGGTGGTTTATTTGGTATCATTAACATTGCACGAGTTGGAGGCATATTCCATAATGGGGGATAACCTTCTGCCATTTCAATTAATGTTATACCTAATGACCATATATCTGATTTATTATTATAACTTGAACGTTTAATTATTTCTGGTGCTAAATATAATGGTGTACCAACTATACCAGTACTTGATGAACTAAATACATCATCCAATTGAGAGGAAACACCAAAATCTGCTAATTTAACAATTGCATCTTCATTTATCAATATATTTGCTGCTTTAATATCACGATGTATAATATTTGATTGATGAAGATAATGTAATCCTTTTAATGCTTGTTGAACTATAATTGAAATTTGACGTTCAGTTAAACATTTCTCTGTCAACTCCAACATATCTCTAATTGAACCAAGTGAACAATATTCCATAAGGATCCAAAGGTTATCACCTTGTTGACCTGACCCATAATATGATACTACATTATTACTTTTACATTTTTTCAATATTGCAATTTCCTTTTCAATTTCTTCAGAATCTTTAATTGGAATTACTTTTATTGCTAATTCAAAATTATTATATTTATTAACAGCTTTATGTACAGTACCATAACTACCAGTACCCAATGTTTCTTTGAATTGAAATACTTGTTCTAAATCACCTTCTGATCCACCTGTCCATTTATAATCAACATCAACATGTGCATTATGTTTGACATTATATGGCATTGATATATTATTACCAATTATATTATCTTTATTTTTATCTTTATCTTTATTATTTACATTATTATTATTATTATTATTACTATTACTATTATTTACATCTTGTTGTTGCTGTTTATTTATATATACACTATTATGTTTTTCAACTTTTTTTAATGCTTTTGCAATATTCTTTGTTATATTTTGACTACCACTACCAACTACTTTATTTAATGAATCCAATATAATCTTTCTTTCTTCTTCAAATTGAATTTTCTCTTTTTCAAATTGTTCTCTTTCTTCTCTTAGTTTATTCTTTAATTGTTCAATTTCTTCTAATTGATTGATTTTTACATTATTACTACTATAAATTAATAAATTTGATTTGTTATTACTGCTACTTTCTTCCATGGTTGATTATGTGTGGTGGTGTGTGATTGATATATATATTTATTTTGATATTATTTTGTTGTTCATATTATTACTGTATTATTATTACTGATAAATTATGTATGTATTATATTATTGGGGAGTGTAAATTATTATCTTTTTTTTATTTTAATGTGGAGTTATTTTTAGTATAACACTAATAAAACCACTATTTTTTTATATTTTTTTTGTGTTTTATTTGTTTATTAAAAAAAAATTAAAAAAAACTGATTTGTTGAATGAAAAAATAAAAAAAAAAAAAATTGAAAATTTTCAAATAAACGATAAACTGTTGGACGCATTTCAATGATTTTTATTTGATTTAGAGCGCAACAAACGTTTTATTTTAATTTTTTAATAAAATATATGTATACATATGTACCATCAACAAAAATAACTGAAAAATAGAATTGCTATCAACTAATATTGTTTTTTTAATACACTTATATACATATTGTTATTATTATTGTACTATATGTATTAATATACTGTGGATTGTTTATCTGTTGTTTGTATAATTTTTTTTTTTTTTTCAATTTTTTTAAAATTTTTGACATGCAGTTGGCAGAGAATATTTTACTTATAAATTAATAAATTAATAATTAAATTCAAATGTTTATTAACCATTGTTCCTATATATGAGTTTATCTCAAAAGAATTATGGAATGTTTGGAAATAATAACAACCAACTACCAATTGCACCTTGGGTTAATGAGATAAGAGGAATATTTTTCTCTAAAGAAAAGATTGCAGTTGTGCATCAATACCCGTTGTTAATAATGATAATGAACATCAAGATAGTAGTAATATAGTTATTAGTAAAAAGGTATTAAATATACTCTTTGTTATTGAACGTAATTCACCACATACTTATCTATAAGAAAAAGCATTACAAGCGTTAGCTTTTAATATTAAAATTGATGAACCATACCCTGCCATCAAATAGTTCATTTAAATGTTTTAATATTTTGGGAAACAATTTTTTTAAAAACAAAGTTAAACTTATTTTTAAAGTTAAATGAAGACATGATAATTTAACAATAGATTTTAAAAAATAATAATTGTTAACATTTTATTTTTAATTTTTTAATAAAATCTAATACATAACCAGCATGACCTTTATTTCTTGTACATTCTTGACTATGACATTGAATTGATTGTAAATCAGTTGCGAGTTTAATAGTTTCAGGTAATAAATTACAAATTTTTAATTTATTTTCAGTGATTGCCAATTGATTATTATTATTTGAATAACATCTTAATAAACCAATACGTACTTTTAATAATGATGGATACTTTGTAATGTAATGTTCATATATTCCAATTGCTTCCAAATGTCTATTTTTACTTTCTAAAAACAAACCAAGATCACCTATGTACTCTGAATTACTTTGTTCATTTATACCACCTGTTAACCAATTTGATAATGTTGAATGATTACTTGATGTTATAATATTATTATTCCATTCATTTTCTTGTATTTCTTTTGCCAATAAGTATTGTTCAATTGCATTATCGTATAAAGTAAATTTAATATTAACTGTACCACGTTCAATGTATGTTGATCTAAATTCAATTCTTGATTTTGAAGCAACACAAATTAATAAACAAATACAATAAAATAATGAAATTTGTTTTTTAATTTGATGAATATCACCATTCGTTGATATTAAATTTTGAATTACCATTATACCCAATACAATTGAAATTGAAATTTGAAATTGTTCAATAAACAACGAATGTATAACTTTATCCAATTTTAATATCATTGCCAATCCAATAATTAAAAGTAATAATGATGTTGATAATTTAAATAATACTGATGGTGGTGGTGGACTACTTGTACTTGTACATCTTGTACTACCAGTGGTTTGATAAAATTTAAAACAATTATCAGGTAATGATAAAATATAAAATATAATCATAAAGTATGTAAATGTACCAATACGTAAACCAGATACACCCATAATTGAATGCATTGAAACACCAAGAATAAAAGTTGGAACTGATAATTGTTTAATGTGTAATGAAAATACTAAAAACAATTCAGTTACAATTGTACCACATGATACTAATACCATTGAATTTGGAATCAATTGTTTATTTGTAATTGGTAATACACCCAACACCCATTCCATAGCATTATCTAAAAATTGTTTAAATTCAGGTCCAACCATTCTAGGTAACACATTTCCATTTATCCATTCTACATTTAATTTTGCAATAAATGTCCAAAAATAAACCAATGATAATTGAATAATTAATAATTTTAATTGCCAACATGATACCATACCATTACGATTGTTACCAGCAGTCTCGTTTAATTTATCCCAATTTATAGTTGATAATATAATTAAAACCAATACTAATAAATAATGATGTTGATAATTATCAGATTGACTAAACATTACCATATAAAATTTCAATGCTGCCAATAACAGTGGTTCAAAGTATACTGTATTCATTGAAAATGCAATTCTAAATGATATTAGTCCTGCTAAAATAGTTGAAATTAAAAATGAATTTGCTGTAATTAGACTGTTTGCTTGAAATAATGATTTTAAATATTGATCAAACCAATTTGGAAAATGAGTTGAATTTGTGAATCTATCAGCATCCAAGATATTACTTGGTAAATAAAAATTTGAACATCTTGGTATCTCTAACCAACAATCAATTGTCATCATCATAAAAAATATAAATTTAAATACCATTATTTTACCAATACTAAATTTATATCCATATATAAATGAACCTAACATACTATATTTATTCTCTTTTCTAATATTAAATTTTTTTGATAATATTTCTTTATTCTGTTTTTTAGAAATTCACGAATATTAATATTTACACATAATAATAATATACATATATTTCTAAACATACATTAGAAATATTGGTTGTTGGTTTTTGTTCTTTTGACATAGATCCATTGATATTTCTTCTATTATTGGTTGACGACACATTTCCATTAGATCTATCCATTGTTTTTGATATTGATGTTGATAATTTAATTTTTTATAATTTATTTGGCTATAGAAATCAGTTGTACACTTTGTATCAATTGCAATTGGTGAAAACATACGCCAACTAAATCTTTCGTCGTCTAATTTCAAATTTAATTGATTAAATGTAATTGTTTCTGGTTCAACAGATGTAGATTCTGATATTGGTTGTTGTGATTGTTTTGGATTAAAATAAAATGTATAATAATATGAAATTGGGAAATATGATTGAACAATTAAAAATAAAATAATAAATATGGATGCAAAACTCGTTTTCATTTCACGGTGTGTGACAGCAATCATAAATTAAAAAAAAATATGAAAATAGGATTTTCGCATACGAATTAAAAAAAAAAAAAATAAAAAAAAAATTTAAATTTCAGCTGAAAAATCACATTTTTTATTATTAATTATTTTGCAAAATATCACAATAGTTTAGGAACAATAGGTACATAACATGTCAACATTTACATTTTTAATCATTGGTAAAAATGATAACCCTTTATATGAAATTGAATTTCCATTAACTGTACAAAAGGTATTATCAATTGAATATATCAGTAAATGTTATTATTGTATATAAATAATCAATAAGACTAACATTTCGGTTGATCAATACAGAAAGAAACATATGTTCATCAATATATAGCACATGGATCATTAGATATAGTAGAAGAACATGTTTGGAAATCAAATAATATGTATTTAAAGATTATAGACAAATTTAATAAAAATCATATATCTTCATTTGTTTCGGCTGGTCGTATGTATTGTGCTGTTATCATAATGATATTGATGATAATATTTATTATAATATTATTAGTATCATATTACTAATCTCAGTTAATTATACAGATATTAAATTTATGTTACTTCACGAAAAGAAAGATGAAGATGCAATTAAATTCTTTTTTGTAGAAGTACACGATCTTTATTTAAAAGTATGTACATACTGAAGATAGATGGTCAATAATCATACCACTATTATTACCACTATTACTACTACTATTACTACCACTAACACATGTTTATATTATAATTTAACCTCACATATCACAGATACTATTAAATCCATTTTATGAATATAATAAACCAATTACATCAACAGCTTTTGACGCCAAAGTTAGAAAAATTGGTACAAAATACTTTTCATAGAATAATCAAACAACAATATATACATACATACAAACAAATAATCAAAAACAAACAAACACCCCTTCATTGTAGCAATAAATTTCGTTGATATCATTATCATCAATCATAATCATCATGGTAGTAGTGGTGGTTTTACATATCAAAATTGATAAAACAAGGTTAAGATTTCTTTTAATGTGTACATTTTATTATTTATCAATCAATAATTATTATTAAAAAAAGTGATTGATCGAGACTATTTTGTTTTTGTTTTGTTGTTGTGTTATGTTAAGTTTGTTTTCTTGAATAAATATCTTTTCTTTTCTTCTTTTAGACTATTATAAAATATATATATGTGGTTATGCTAAATTGTATTAATGTTGTTGTTGTTGTTGTTGTTCTGTTTTTGGAACGTATGCCCTGTAGATACATATTAAAAAACTTATTAGATTTATAATCCTTTTTTTTTATATAACGCTATTTCCAATAGAATTTTCAATAAACCTACATTGATTCTAATGGTTCCATTAATAAAATTGAATTTCCTCTTATAATAACCATACCAATTTCATATTTTTCAGTTGGAGAAACAACTTCAACTGAATCTTTTAACGCAATATTCATAAATGTATCAAATCCTCTTAAAACTCCATGTACTGTTCTATTACCATTTAATTTAACTATTTATAGTGATGAATGATTATATTAGTAAAATTCCCCCATTGATATATGAATAGTTGAATATAACAAGTCCTCCTCTGTCTTCCTTCTTGTTGTCATTATTATTGTGGTTTATGATTTTTGTGTACATACTACTCATTTTTTTATCTAATAATTTAGTTAAATCTGGATCTGCTTGTTTACCGAATGTCATTTTATATATGTATATGTTATATGTGGGTAGTTTGTATGTACAAGGGTTGTTGTGATGTTGATGTTGGTTATGTATTAAATATAAAAATAAGTAATAATCTGATAATCGCCAAATTTTAAAAAATGAATTTTTTTTTTTTTTTTTTTTGTCATTTTTCATTTTTAGCAATTTCATCAAACACGCTCATCGTATATATATTGTTATTATTTGTTACAAATATTTACACAGACAAATAAATTATTTCAAATTAATTTGAATATAGTTTTTGTGTATATTTATTATTTATTTTTTTTAAATGAAATTCTTATAAATAAATTTTTAAACATTCCAGTATTTAATTTCTTTTTACCATTATGATGACGATGATGATTTGTATTTGATTTATCAATTATTGTTGGTTTGTTTATGTTTGGACTACTGTTGTTTTTAGAAGGTTGTGTAGTTGAATAATCATATGATTGTATTTTTGAAATTATATTTTCATTATAGTTATTTTTTTTATTATAGATTATATCATTATTATCAAAACAATTATCATTATAATCATTCATAAAAGTATCTAATATTAATGTTGAGCATAATGTTGGTTTATTTGAAGGTGTAATTGGTTGTTCAATAATATTTGATATTGGTCCATCATCTTGATTAGTATAAACCATATTATTATTATTATTAATATTGTCATCAAGATTATTTGGAGGAGATGAAAATATTTGATCATTTATTGATTTATCTAATGAACTTGTTGATGAGTATAAATATGCTTTTGCAGTTTCCATTTCAAGTGGTGTTAAATAAAAATAAAATGAATTTCTGTAATGTTTTTTTTCATTAAAATGTTGTTCAAATACCATGGTAAATAAATAATTTATAATATATAATATAATTGTTTTATTAATTAATGTGAATAAATAAATATTTAAATAAAAAGATAATAGAATTAAATAATAATAATTATTATCAAAGATTTAAAGGCATTACACTTTTTATATAAAAAAAAATAATAATTATATTTTAAATATATTAATTTTTAAAAAATACAATTGTTATATTTGTATTATATTGGGATAGGAAAGTTTAAATAATATACTCGATACTATTTATGTGATGTATTGAAATCGTGTGTGTTAACAAACAAACACACATATAATTTGAATTTTATATCTTTTTAAAAAAATAAAAACAAAAAAAAGACAAACATATAAAAATAGACTCATTTAAATGATATAGTATATGTGTGTACCAATTTCATATATTAATACTGAATCCACTAAACTGTTTACACAAAAAAAAATAATGTGGTTATTTCAAAAAATTATCATTTACAAATTTCTAATACCCTATCAAAAATAAAATATAACAAGCAATTGTAATTGTATCGTATGATTAATATGTTTATCTCTCACATATACAATAATATATTTGAATTTAAATTTTAAAATACCAATTTATTTTAATATACAATATTATGATGATATTAATGATGAAATTTAGTTTAATAAACCAATATACAACATAACTAAATTAAAACTACTTACCAATCATGGTAATAATAAAATATATAATTGACACAAACTAGAGTAAGAGGGGGTTATAATATTTATTATTTTATATTTATTTTTTATTTTATTTATTTATTTATTAAATACAATTTTTATGAATGTGTGTTTATGTGAGTGTTGTAGTTGTTATTTTTATCAGTGAATTTTTAAATCTGTTGTTCAATAACATAAAATGAAATAGTGATATAATGGTAGTAATATATTTGATTGTATTTATAATATTATAAAATAAATAAAATTATCTTTTTTTTATTATTGTTATTATTATATTACTTTTAATCACTATAAAACTATTGTCTTGTTGACCTAGATGAAGAAGAAGATGAAGTTGATGATTTTTGAAACTTTTTCTCTCTTTCTCTGATTTTTTCCTTTTCTCTTTCAATTTCTTTTGAATTTAAATTTTGTTTATCAGAGGATGAAGTTGATGGTGGTGATTCTTTACTTTTATTTGACGATCTACTGCTATTATCACTTTCACGATCACGTGTATCTCTTGATGATGATGATGATGAAGTTGTTGAAGGTGTTGATTTTGATGATGATCTACTATCATTTCTGTCATATCTACCACTGCTACTTGATGATGATAGTTTATCCATGTGATCTCTTTCACTTATTATACTATCTTCTTTCTTTTTATCTCTTGATTCTGGTTTTGTATATTTTTCTCTAAGAGTAATCTTTGCATCATCATCCTTTTTGTATGATGATGAAGATGATTCTCTTCTACTACTACTTGAATCCATATCTCTTCTGCTATCTGATCTATCTTTACTACTGTCTCGTTTACTACTTGAAGTTGATGTTAACTCTCTTTCTTGACCACTATCTCTTCTGCTGCTATAATTATCTCTGTCTCTATCTCTACTACTTTCTCTTCTGCTACTGCTACTACTTGATTCGGTATCTCTTCTATCACTTCTATCATAATCCATACTTCTTTCTGATCTATCATCTCTTCTGCTACCACTATCTCTATTTGAAGATCTTTCATCTCTGTTACTTCTGCTTTCGGAATATTTATCATCCCTATCTCTGTCCCTATCTCTGTCTCTATCTCTGTCTCTATCCCTATCTCTATCATAATCATCTCTTCTACTACTACTTGAATCGGAATCTCTTCTTTCACTTCTATCATATTCCATACTTTTTCTACTACTTCTATCATCATCTCTATCACCAATTCTTCTTTCCCTTTCTCTTTCCCTATCTCTATCTCTTTCTCTTTCATCTAAATCATCATCTCTTTTTCTTTTTGAATCATGATAACTATCACTACTTCTTTCTGGTGATTTATCACCCCAATCTTTGGTTGATGATGAAATTGATGATGATGATGATGATGGAGGGTATGATGAAGGTGGTGGACCATTATTACGATAATCAGCACCAGGAGGTGGAGGACCACCTGAATAATAAAATGGTGGAGCAACAGGTCTCATCATACCAGGAGGAGGTCCACCCCTACCACCAGGTATTGGATATGGATAAGGTGCACCTCTACCACCACCTCTACCCATATAACCACCTCTCATTGATCCAGGTGGTGGAATTGACCATTCTGGTGGAGGATGCATTATACCACCTCTTGCTATACCACCTCTAACACCCATAGGTTTACCACCTCTTCCACCTCTACCACCTCTGTATGGATCAAATGAATTACCTTGATAACCTCCAAAACCAGGTGGACCACCTGGAAAACCAGGTGGGTAAGGTGCACCTCTACCACCATTTGCTTGAAGTTGAGCGGCAGCTTGTAATTGAGCTTGAGATTGTAAATATTGTTGTTGTGCCATCATTAATTGTTGCTGTTGTTGTTGTGCTTGTAAGTGTGCTTGTTGAGTTTGTTCAACTTGTGATAAACCTAAACTTATATTTTTAATTGTTTTTAATGCATTTTGATAATTTTGTTGTGATAGCAAACGTATTGTCATTTCTCTACCATTGATTTCTTTTTTATCCAATTTTTGTTTTGCAGCTTGAGCAGTCTCATAATTTATAAATTCTACAAATGCATATCCTTTTGATTTACCATTTGTTTCATTTTCAAATATTTTCAATGTTAATATCTTTCCAAATTCACTAAATACATTTTCCAATTGTTGATCTGTTGTCCACCATTCTAATCCACTTAGATATAGTGCAGGTGATAAATCGGTTGTATCAATATTATTGTTGTTATTTGTTGTTGTACCATTTGTTGAACTATCATTATTTGAATTTGTATTTGTTGATGAATGATGATTATTTGATTCATTTTCATCATTATTAAATCCAACTATAATATTACTCTGTAAGAAAAGTTAGATGGAAACATGTTAAAAATATATACATTTAAAAGTATATAAGTATATATGTTAACCATCTAAATTACTTACATCATCATCAGTTTCTTCAAATGATTTATCTTGTTCAATTAATTGAATACTATGAGTATTTTCAGGATCATCATTAGCCATGTTGTTGTTGTAATGGCCATTGTCATCATTCATTGTTTCATCTTCATCATTATTACCATTACCACCATTTCTATATAAATTATCATCTTCATTTTCTATTTGATCATTGTCACTATTATTATTATGATCACTTTTATCTTTTAGATTGTTGTTATTCTTTTCATCATTACCATCACCACCAGATTTAAAATCATCATAAATATCATAATCATCCATATTTAAATGATAATTATGTATAACTATATTATGAATATATATGTGTTTGTATGTGCGTGAATTATTAAAAAAGAAAAAATGAAAATTTTAATTTACAGAATTCAGAAAAAAAAAAAATTAAAAAAAAGTGAAAAAATTCAAATTAAAAAAATCTTTGTATTCACAAGTTTATTATTTTTGATGTTGTTATTGTTTGACTTATTAATTAATTATCAGTTGATGCTGACGAAGTTGATGATGAAGATGATACTTTTTCAAGTTTAATATAAATTACTTTAGAACATTCATTTTGATTTGGTCTTTTAGTATGAGTTAATGTTATTATGGTTGGTTGTGGATTGAATTGATCTAAACAAATATCTTTGATTATAAGTGTTTGATCAGATTGCAATGATGCTTTTAATTTACTTTTTTCATGACCATTACAAGTGAATGTAACTTCTGAATTATAACAAAAGAATATTAATGTGCTATTCATTGGTAATTCCATTGGATTTAATGTAATTGTTTTCACTATGATATCTTCATCTTCATGCTCTTGTTCATCAAATGAAATTACAGTACAAGTATGAATAATTTCACCTTCTTTACTAATTACACTAAAATCATATGTTTCTTCTGCTGCTGTTTCATTCTTTATAAATAGTGATGGTTGAATTGAATTTATTGGTGAATTTGGTGATATTGATAGACTATCGAAATTATTATTATTTATAACTGATAGTAATTGTTTATTTCCATTGTTGTTGTTACTGCTACTGTTGGTTGGAGTATTTGGTATAAATGATGAATCAGTATCCCATCCTCCATTGAAATTATATGGTTTAAAATAATCTAAATCAATTGGTTCATTTGGTTTTTGTCTATGAAATAATGATAATCTATTTCCTTTTAATATGATTAATGTTCTATTATAATTTTCAAATTTTGAAAACTCTCCACTAATTCCTATAACTGCTTGTGATATACGATATTGAAACGGATCATTTAACGTAAAGTTGGTTGGTTCAATTTGAATTTGTGTTGATTTACCTTTACCATTTCTCCATACCATATGATTATATTCACACTTTTCTTTAATTCTCCAATACATTCTTTTGATTTGTTTTTTTTATTAATTATTATTATTATTATGTACACACCATGAAAAAATTAATCAAATAAAAAAAATAAAAAAAAAAGTTTTTATGTGGTATTGGAGATTGAAATTTTTTAATAATTAAAATTTAATTTAATTTTTTTGAAATTTTGAAAAAAAAAAAAAGAAAAAAGATTTTTTTTTTTTAATTTCATTATTACAATAAAAAACTACATCACAATGAATAATATAAATTATCCAACACATGAAAAGATTATAGAAGTTGTAGATAGATTACAAAATGAAGCAATTGAAAAATTAAAACAAATGGTATCATTTGATTCATTGTTAGGTAATGAAAAAGAAGTACAATTGTATGTAGATGAAGTATTTCAACAATTGGGGTTAAAAGTTGATAGATTTGAAATTGATTTAGAAAAGATAAAGAATTTACCAGGTTTTTCTCCAGTTAATTGGTCATACAAAGGAAAAGAAAATGTAATTGGTATCCATGAACCATCAGAATCACAACATGCATCAAAACCAGCAGCAGAAAGAAAATCTGTAATTTTTAATGGTCATGTTGATGTTGTACCAACTGGTCGTGATTCATTATGGTCTCAAAATCCATTTTCACCATATGTTAAAGATGGTAGATTATATGGTAGAGGTTCAGGTGATATGAAAGCAGGTGTTGTTGCATTTATCATTGCATTTAAAGCAATTAAAGAATTGGGTTTCGCACCAGCTGCAAAAGTATTATTACAAACTGTTGTTGAAGAAGAATGTACTGGTAATGGTACATTAGCATGTTTGGAACGTGGTTATCGTGCAGATTGTGCTATTATACCTGAACCTTTCCCAGAGATTATCACTGCTCAAGTTGGTTTGGTTTGGTGTAAAGTTAATGTACGTGGTCGTCCAGCTCATGTATTGGAAATGAGTACTGGTGTTAATGCAATTGATGGTGCTATGCATATCGTTGGTAAATTAAGACAACTCGAAGAGAAATGGAACACTGTTAAACATGATGCTTTCTCTAAACAATTTCCACATCCATTAAATTTCAATCTTGGTATGATCAATGGAGGTGAATGGACTTCAAGTGTACCATGTGAATGTTCATTTGATTTACGTGCTGGTTTCTATCCAGGTACTCCATTGGAATCAGTTAGAGAACAAATTACTGCAGTTGTTGATGCCGCTGCCAAAGAAAAAGGGTTACCATACACTATTGATTGGAATGGTTTCCAAGCTGAAGGTTGTACTCATTCAGAACAAGGTGATATGATGAAACAATTGGGTGCAACTTATAAATCAGCATTGAGTAAAGATGCTGTTTATTCACCAGTTCTCTGTACTACCGATTCAAGATTTTTCGAACTCTACTATGGTATTCCAGCTACATGTCTTGGACCAGAATCAAAAGCAATTCATGGTATTGATGAAAGTGTTTCATTGGAAAGTTTAAGAGATATAACTAGAGTTTTAGCTTGTTTTATTTCAGATTGGTGTGGTCTTCAACCATTACATTAATCTTTTGGTATAATATATAAAAATGTAAAAATTATTTATGAATATTGGTAAAAAAAATAAATAATATTTGCCATCTACACCACTTTGTTTGTTTGATATTATTATTTATTAAGTAAATTACCATCATCATCAATTTTTAAAGAATCTAAATTACCAATTGTTGCTAATACTTTTAAAATGAATTCATTAAATTCAGGTATTTTCTTTCTACATTGTTGAAGTAATTCAATTTTATCGAAATCATTTTCTAATTGATCAACTTGTAATATTAATTGTTGTAATTTTTTATGTGAAACTGCACTAGTTATTGTTTTTGAATTATCCAATTGTTGAAATTGTTGATCTGTTACTTTTTTAAAATAATTTAAACTTGATGTAAATTTACTTGTTTTTGAATTATCAATTGGTTTTGGTGGTGTTGATTCTTCACTATCACTATCTTCATTCATTGATTCTTCTTCATCTTCTTCTTCATTATCTTCATTCATTGATTCTTCTTCATCTTCCTCTTCATTGTCACTATTTTCATCATTATCTGATTCTGAAATTTCTTTTGGTTGTTTATCGTTTAAATTTATATCTGTATTGTTTGTTGTGATTGTTGTTGTTGGTGTTTCTTTATTTACAACTATATTTTCTTTATGATCATTTACATCTTCTTTATGTTTTGTATAACATTTTAATGAACAACTATAACATAGTATTGGTTATTGTGTTAGTAGTAAGTTTAATTTCACAATTATACAAATATATAAATATATAAATACATAAATACATAAATACATACTATTTTATATTTTTACATTTTGGACATGAATAGTTAAATACGTTAATTTGACATATTGAACATAATGCTTTATTATTCATGGTGTAAGAGTAATGTGTTGTTTTTATTTGAATGAATTATGAAATTTTCGTAAAAAAAAACAAAAATAAATTAAAACGTTTGTGAAAATTTGTAAAAACGATGCATATTTTTATTTTAAAAGTTAATTACCACAAAGTGTCAATACTCTCACTTATTTTGCAATCCAACTAACATGTTATTGAAATTAAAAATAAACAAATTATTAATAGATATAAATATAGCCATTTATTTATATCATCAAATGTACCTTAAACAATAGATATAAGGAGAGATGGGTATTGATATTGTTTTAAATAGGAATTTTGTAAATATTACATCTTTATCATAAAACAATTACCACAAGATAAAATATCACAAAAATTTTATTTCGGGATTATAATTTTAAAATTTTATTTTTATATAAAATGGTATTGCATGGTGCAATATGATTTTTTTTACAATTTAAAAAATTTTATACCTTCCATATTTTTAATTTATTTTTCAATTTTTTTTTATTTTTTTTAATTTTTTACAATCAGATTAATTTGTGTGTACTATTAGAGATTATTTATTTTATTTATTTATCTGTATTTACCAATCATTCACAATATAAAATGAATAAATTAATAGATTATACAAATGAATATTTTAAAGATATACAACCAGCAAAATTATTATTAGCAACTGCAGGTATTACTGCATCTTCGATAATAATTTATCAAAATGTAACTGATAGAGGTAATTTTAAAACAACATTGATATTAAAACATATAAATCATCATCATATATATGATATTAATATTAATACATTTTATCAAAAAAATTACAGATTTTAAAGATAATTTAAAAAAAACTATATTTAAATCAATTAGATCAATGCCAGGTGTAGAAGGAGTAGTAAAGAAAGAAAGAGAAAAAGCAAAAGCAGAATTAAAGAAAATGTTTAAAACAGATGTTAGTAATGCACATTATACATTACCATTGAATGGAATATCACATCAATCATTAATCAGTGAAATGAAAGGATTAGCATCAGTTGATGAATCACATTGGATTGATTCAAAAGTAAGTGGTTGTGTTTATTTGGGTGAAAAAGAACATACAACATTGTTAAATGAAGCATATTCATTATTTTCATTGACAAATCCATTACATCCATCTGTATTTCCAAGTATAAGAAAATTTGAAACTGAAACAATTTCAATGGTTTCAAATATGTTAAATGCACATCGTAAAGTAGTTGGTTCATTAACAAGTGGTGGTACTGAAAGTATATTTATGGCTGTTAAAGCATACAGAGATTTCTATGCTGATAAAACTTCTCATCCTGAAATAGTTGTACCAGTCACAATTCATGCTGCATTTGATAAAGCATGTGAATATTTAAAAATTAAAATCATTCATGTACCTGTTGATCCTGTTTCATACAAAGTTGACCTAGTCCAAATGAAACGTTTAGTCAATAAAAATACAATTATGGTAGCAGGTTCTGGTGTAAATTTTCCACATGGTATCATTGATGATATTCCTGAAATTGCTAAAATTGCAATTGATAATGGTATTGGTTGCCATGTTGATTGTTGTTTAGGTGGTTTCATTTTACCATTTGCTGAAGTAAGTGAAAGTTGACACATCAATTAAATTTAAATTAAACATTTTACTAACTTATTGATTATTAATATTATTAGGAATTAGGATATGATATACCATTATTTGATTTCCGTGTACCAGGTGTTTCATCAATTTCAATTGATACACATAAATTTGGATATGCAGCAAAAGGTACATCAGTTATATTATTTTCAAATAAAAAATTAAGAAGAGCAATGTATTTTGTAGCACCAAATTGGCCAGGTGGTATTTATGCATCTCCAACATTACCAGGTAGTAGACCAGGTGGTTTGGTTGCAGCATGTTGGGCATCATTAGTTGCAATGGGTCGTGATGGATTCAGAGAAAAAGCAAAACAAGTTATGATTACTACAAAGAATATATTGGCAGGTTTGAAATCAATTCCAGGTGTAACAATTATTGGTGATCCAAAAGCAATGGTAATTGCATTTACTTGTGATCAAATATTTTATGTTAATGATTATATGTCAAAAAAAGGATGGCATTTAAATGCACTACAAAGACCAAATTCATTACATATTTGTGTTACTGCTAAAATGCAAGGTATGGATTCAGTTTTCATTGAAGATTTAAAACATTCAATTCAACAAGTAATTGAAAATAAAGATAGTTTACCAAAAGATGGTACTGCTCCAATTTATGGTTCTGCTCATTCTGTACCTGATAGAGAAATGGTTGGTACTATCTTATCAGATTTCATTGATCAATTAATTACACCTGATACAAAACCATCGCAATCAACCTAAAAAAAATAAAAAAATAATGATATAATAAAATAAAATAAATAATATTGTCGTAACGAGTATTACTCGAAATTAAATAATAATAGTCAACAATACCACCGATAGTCATCATTATAACAATAGTCATCAACTTTCGAGAAGAATGAAATCTCATTATATTATTTTTATTTTTATTTTTATTTTTATTTTTATTTTTTTTTATTTAAAATTAAATTTTTTTTTTTAATTATAATTTCATTGCTCAACTTCACATTACAAATAATATAATACAATGTTTAGAAAACTTACAAATAAAATTGTATTAATGTAAATATTTATTATTATTGCTATTACTACAAAAATAAGTTTGTGTATATATTAATAAAGATATGTTATTATTTGACAGCACAGGAGCATCATCTGGTATTGGTGAATCATGTGCAAAAATATTTCATTCACAAGGAAATCATGTAATTTTATGTGGAAGAAGGGTAGATAGATTAAATAAAATTAAAGATGAATTATTATTGGGCGGATCAGGACAAGTATTTGTTAGTCAAGTTGATGTTTCATCATTGGAATCCATTGAACAAATGATTAAAGGTATACCAGATGACTTGAAAAACATTGATATTTTAGTAAACAATGCAGGTTTATCACTTGGTATGGACCCAGTTTCATCAATTGATGTTTCAAAAGATTTAGATGCAGTTATGGATACCAATGTCAAAGGAGTATTTCGTGTAACTCGTTTGATTTTACCTGGTATGATTGCAAGAAATTCTGGTTACATTTTCAATGTATCTTCAATTGCTGGTTCAATGTTTTATCCAAATGGTAGTATTTATTGTGCATCAAAAGCTGCTGTAACTGCATTCTCTGATGTATTAAGAAAAGAAGTTGTACACACTAAAATTAGAGTTACAAATGTTTGTCCAGGTCTTGTTGAAACGGAATTCAGTGTTGTACGTTTTGGTGGTGATAGTAATAAAGCTTCAATTCCATATCGTGGTATTGATCCTTTAACTCCTGATGATATTGCTGATAACATTTATTATTGTGCTTCTAGACCTGAACATGTTCAAATCACTCAAATTGAATCAATGGCTAATAATCAAGCTTCTACAACTGTAATTTATAGAGAACCAGTTACAAATTAAATTAAATAAATATATTTATAAAATAATTTAAAAGTGTATAAAGCAGTAACTTTTAATAACTTTTAAACAGTAAAATCAACATTTCCTTTTTAAAATTACAATAAAATATATTAACCAAAATGGAAAAAGGTAAAAAGTTTGTAGATTTTAGTATAATTTATTTTTCATTTAAAGAAAAAAATAAAAATTCGATATTAAACAAATATTTAAATTATTTTTTGCTATTTTTGAAATAATGATAACTCAAAATAATACAGGTAATGTTCCATCCTTAAGAACTATTTTACCAGGTGATAATGTATACAAAGGTGAACTAATAACAACTTGAGAATGATTTAAAAGAAAAGCAAATATTAATATTGATAAAGCTATCGATTTGGAAACTGAAAGTATAAAATCAAATGGTAGAATGCGTTCGCAAAGAAAAAAGAACAATAGGATCATAGTTGATCATTTGATAAAAATAATTATAAAGATTATCCATCAATGAGAATGACAGTTGCACTATGCAATTAGTAGATTATCAAGCTGATTTAACTTGTAAATTAATCAAAAAATTTAGTTTTTTTTTTAAATCAATATTATAATATAAGATCATCCTCTTTTAATAAAAAATATTAATTAAATTAACAAAACCTAAAATAAATCCAACAAAACCTGAAAAAAAACCAACAAGAAGAAGTGACCTCTTGGCTCAGTTCGTTTCAACATACTGATTATTGCCTTGAACTTTTTCCACTTTAAAATAAGATATAAATAAGAGTCATTTTTGTTAAAGTCTTGCTTCTTTTAGCTTTGTATGTGGGAAACACATTTATATTGCAATAGAATTAATAATTTGGCAAAACATAGTTTCTATCCTGAGGAGGTAGAAACATAATAATAGTTTGGATATTAAAATTTTACTTTATTAATAATTTTATTGTTTAATATAATCTTAATTCTCTTTTTAAACTTTGTTTTTTCCAAAGAGGAAGTTGTTGGAATTGAGATCTAGTCATTTTAACAACGGTAATGAATTCATTATCTTCTAAATAATCTTCAAGTCTACTACCATCAATACCTTTTGGATATTTTTTGTTTACAATTTCATCGTATGTATATTTTTTAGTGTATAAATCCAATACATCTTTTGCCAATAATAAATCTTGATCAAAAGTGAATGGTTGTGATTGAGGACGTTTTGAAAAATCCCAACCATGGAAAAGTGATGTGAAAATGTAAGGTTCTTTACCATTGTAAACAATGTAAACTGGTATATTTTGTTTTCTTGGTGATGGTAGTGTTGCTGAGTATTCCATTGCAACTTCCATTGATGATTTACGTTCAATTTCAGTTGTATCTGTACCAATCCAAATAAATATTTGATCAATACCATCAACAATGAATACATCTTCTTGAATTAAATCATCTTGTGCAAATGATGTAACTTCTTCAACTACAAATGCACCTGTACCAATTGTACAAAGATAAAGACGTGGTTCAATTCTTGAAATGGTTTTTGATAATGGATATTGTGTACGACCACCAAGTAACTTAAAGAATTCATCAGTTTCTTTACCTTCATGATATTCAACCAATTTATTTGATGGTGATGATGCTCCATTTTGATTGTTTGACAAGAGGAATCTTTCAACAATTGATTTTGAAAATGATTTTTCAATTAAATTTGAAAAACGACCATACCAAACATAAACCACTCCGTTTACATGTGAATTATTTACAATAAAACTATTGAATGAATTTAATGTACAAGTTGATACTTTTGATTGAATTGCACGAGTATTAATTTCATTTGTACCACGTACATGATAGAGTAATGGTTCTTTTGGATTTGCTGGTGGTTTATAATTTTTAGATAATGGATCTTTACCTTGATGAATGATAAAACGATTTTTAAATACCGAAAGGAAATGTTTTGGTTCTTTATTTTGAACTACTCTAACTTCTTTTGCCATACCCTTTAATGAATCATCCAATTCAACAGTGAGTAATGCACTTGTACCTTTTTCATTAATTGATGAATTTTTACCTTGCCAAAAGTAAATCAAATAATTATGTTTATTTTTGAAAAAGTAAGTATAGAGTACTAAATAACTATCACCACTATAAAATTGACCAAATTGTTTTGGATCCAATGCAACTTTTTGAAATTCTTCAACACGCCAAATTGTAAGTTTTCCATTACCATCATCAATCATAACTTCTTCTTTTTCTGCTTTTGCTTTATGCATTAAATCAACGTTTATTTTTTCTTGTTTACGAGCAGATGCAGTATTTGAACCAACTGGTGCTTGTTGCATTGCAATTGGTAATGAACCACCCCAATCTGGAAATCTTTCTTTGAAAAGTACTTGTTCTGAACCAGGGAATTCACGATGAGTTGCACCACTAGTCCAACAATGATTACGTGATGAAAACATTTCATTACCAAGTTTCAATGTCATATTTCTAACTTTTAATTTTGAATTTGTACCAGTCCAAACAAACATTTCACTAATACAATCAAGAATGTAACATTCTTCTGGTTCTAATAATGTTTTTGATAATCTACCTTCAATTGGAATTAAATCTAATTCTTTATCACCATTTATAGATTGCGCACGATAAAGATTAATATATTTACGAATATTTAATTCAGCTTCTCTATCATCACCGGCTGATTCTGCTGATGCAATTTCACCACGACCACCAAGTATTTGCCAAAATTCATCTGGTTCTTTACCTTCATCCAATAGAATGACACGACAACCAACTCTTTCTTTATCTTTAATACTTTTACCAATATCCATACCTTTACCTTTTTCAATTCTATTTGATTCTGAGCCATTCCATTGGTAGAGTAAATTTTTATCTTTACCACAATCCAATATGAATACATCACCTTTATTCAAGGATTGATAACATAATTCAACTTGTCTAACAAATGGTGATCTTCTACCTTTAATATGTAATAATTTTGGTTGATCTTTTGGTTGTTGGTTTAATGAAAATGGATTTGCTGAATTGGATGAATCCATTGCAGATGCAATTCTTTCTGATCTAGTTTTAAACATTGTTTCATCTGGTACTCCAACTGAATATAGTAATCCAAATCCACCCAATGATGATTGAACATTTGGTTTTTGATTTGAATTACTTGTAGTAGCTGCTGCAGATGGATTCGATGCTGCTTCTAATGCTCTTTTCTTTGCATCTGCTTCTTCTTGTGCTGCTCTTTCTTGTCTTGCTCTAATTGGATTCTTTGATGCTGCTTGTCTTTTGGCTCCTTCTGCTTTCTCTGGCAATGGTGCTAACATTTGAATATTTGTTGATTCATTAATTATTGATGTTGTTGTTGTAGTAGTAATTGGTTGTGGTTTTGGTTGTTCAACTACAACTGGTGGTAATACTATTGGTTTTGTTTGTGGTTTTGGTTGTTCAACAATAACTGGTTGTGGTTTTGGTTGTTCAACTATAACTGGTGGTTGTTTTGGTAATGGTTTTGGCGCTGGTGTAGGTGTTGATGGTTGTACAATTGGTAGTATTACAGGTGTTGATGTTGGTGTTGGTGTTGGTGTTGGAGTAACTGTTACAGGTTTTACAGGTTGTTGAACTACAATTGGTGTTGGCGTTGGAATTGGTTGTTTTTGAACTATTGTTGGTAAAACAACAGGTACATTAACTGGTTTGGGTTGTTCAACGACAGGTACATTGACTGGATGTTGTTTAATTGAAGGTAAAATTGGAGAAACTGGTTTTTGAATTGGTGGTAATACAACAGTGTTACTATTTAAATTATTATTACTTGATTCTCTTTGCTTTAATCTTTCTCTAATCTTTTCTTTTTCTCTTTCTTTAATCTTTTCTCTTTCAGATAAAGTTGGTGAAGTTGGAATTGGTGGTAAATTTACAGTTGAAGAAGAAGGTGATTTAATTATTGGTGGTAATATAACAGATGGTAATGGTTGTGATGATGTTTGATTTGGAGTGAATGTATGTGGTGAATTATTAACGGATAATGTTGAAGCAGTAAATGAAACTTGTTGTTTTGCTTGTGCTGCTTGTTGTTGTTGTTGTAATTGTAATAATTTTATTTCTCTTTCTTTTTCATCTCTTTCTCTTTCTTTTTCAATTTGTTGATCAAATAATTCTTTTTCTCTTTGTTCATATGATCTTCTATTTGAACGATTTAATTCTTCTTCTTCTTCTTTTTCCATACGTAAACGTTCACGTTCAGCTTCTAATCTTTGTTGATTTTCACGTTCTTGAATTATTGTTTGAGTTTTAATAAATTCTTGATCCCAACTATTATCAACCCAATCAACAAAATTTTCAATAAACAACAATGTTTCCATTCCTTCAACTACCCAAAATATCTCTGAAAATTCAGATCTTTTACCACGACCAATCAATTCTTCAGCCTTTAACATTGACCATGATTTTTCATTTGCAGATGAATAAATACCCGACCAAACATAAATATCATTACCAGTATCCAATATAGAACATGAATTACTATCCAACATTGTTTTATATAATATTTCACCAGCGTGTACTTGAATATCTAAACGACCTTGTTCAGGTTCAAAAAATTTAAATAATTTTGTATTCATAATGATTTCTTCTTCAACTTCATCATCATCTTGTGATCTACCTTTTAAATTGTTTGGTCTATTACCATTGGTAATACCAAATTCTTTCCAAAAATCTGAAATCTCTTCTTTCTTTGCCAATTTATTATCAACTACAATCAGCTCAGCATTACCATGACCTTGTTCTTCTACCATTAAACATGACAAATGATTTGCTTTTTGTCTTTCACGTTGGTTTGATGTTAATCCAAATAATATATAAATTCTTTTACCAATATCCAATATAAATACATCATCATTATTTAATGATGCCAATGAAATTTCAACTCTTCTAACTAATATTCTATTTTCACCTTTTAATTGTAATAATTTCTTTTTATATTCAATAACTTGAAACTGTATTAATCAAATTTCAAATGATATTAGTATAATAATAATTGTAATTATAATACATCAATATATAAATTTGAAATACATACAGAATTATCAAAAATATTATTTATACTTAATCTTTTTTTATCTTCTAATTTTTGACGAGTAATTGTTCTACGAAATTCTTTTGAAGTTGATTTTCTTGATTTATTTACAATGTCTTTTTTATTTTTTAAATATTGAAGTAATCTTGGTATGTCATTAACAGTGTAATCAGTTTGTTCCCATTGATTATCATCGAGGTCTAATATTTGAAGATTTGAAAGTTTTGAAAGTGAAGATGGTAAATCAACCAATTGATTTGAACGTAAATTTAATTCTTTTAATTTTGATAATGATCCAACTTCTGGTATCATCTCTAAGAAATCATTATTATCTAAATATAATTTAGTTAATGATTTTAAATTTGATATTTGTGTTGGTAATATACGTAATTCATTCTCTGCACAATCCAGTAATGTCAATTGAACTAATTCTCCAATTTCCATTGGTAACAATTGTAAATTATTATTATTTACAATTAATTTTGACAAGTTTGTTAAACGACCAATTGTCTTTGGTAAACATTGTAATTTGTTAAATGATAAATTCAATGTTGTTAAATTTGATAAAAATCCAATTTCATTTGGTAATTGTCCAATTAAATTATTTGATAAATTTAATGTACGTAATAATTTTAATATTGATATCATTGATTGAATATTTGAAATTTGATTAAATGATAAATTTAAATTTATTAATTGTTTACTTTGAAATAAATCATCTGTAACGTTAACCTAAATATTAATATATTGTTGTTTATAAATTGTGTTTATATATTAATACAAAAGTTAAAACTTACCTGATAATATATTTAACGCATTATATGATACATCTAAATCTTCAAGTTTTAAAATTTGTGATACACCTTCTAATCTTGTAATTTTATTACGTGATAAATTTAAAAATTTTAAATTTAATAATTGTTTTAATTCAAGTGGAAATGTAACTAAAAACCTATCACTAATTTCAACACTTTCTGTATCTTTTGAAAATGTAACTGCTGCTGCTGCTTGTCCATTTGATTGAATACCTGATTGTTGTTGTCCCATTGTTTATTGCGTTTATTGTGTTGTTTGTTGTTTGTTTGTTTGTTGTGTTGTATATATGTGTATTTTAATATTTAAAAATATTTATATATAAATATAGAACAGTTACATAAATAGATAATAGACAAAAACAGTAAAAATAAATATATAAATTAATTAATGAATGAAAAAAATAAATAATAAAAAAAAGATTATCTGTGTAAAAATTTAATATTACCACGCAGAGAATAATTTTAAAATTAAAAAATAAAAAAAAATGAAAAAAAAAATGAAAAAAATGTCTTTTTTTTTAAAAACCAACATATCGTAATTTTATTATCCAGATCTATCTGGTAATTTTAAAAGGTTATAACAAATTTTAATTAAATTACATCGTCAACATTAAATTGAAAATTATTAAATTACAATATCATTATGTTTATTATTACTTTTATACCCATTATTATATCACTGAACATTATTTTCAATTTTAAACTGATTCCAATGATATGAAAGTGGTGAACCATTACTGGTATTGTTATTATTATTTTGTTGACTATAAATTAATTTATAATGATTTTTAAATTTCCAAGCAGAACCAAACAAACTATTTTCATTATGTTGACAAGTTTCATCGGAAGGATATTTAAATCTTTGATTAGGTACACTTGTATTTTCAAATTTTAATAATGTTTTGCTACTAAACCAAATACCAGTTTCATAATTTAAATTTTTAAATTCGTCTTGCTGTTGACGGTGGTGATTACCATTTGATATAATACCCCACGATGTATCAGAAAAATTATGACTTCCATGATAAATCCACCCTATTTCGTCATTATAAGCACTGTCATTGTCATTACTGTGTTGCTGCTGAAATATTATTATTTTTGAATGAAGTGGAATTATAATATTATCATTTTGGTCACTATGATCTATTTGTTGTGGTCGCAGTTGTTGTATTTCTTTATTTGGATAATAGCCATATAATAAACCATTCTTTTCCAAATAACCAAGTGAATCATGATTACGAATTGTTATGGATTCTAATGCTGCTAGATAATTATTTTTTGAAATTGAGTTTATGCTATCCAATGTTGGAAATATAATATATAATTGATTGTTTGTATTACTACTATTAGTGTTATTATTATTATTATTATTATTTGGAAATAAATAATTATTAAATTTATCTAACCAATTTCTTTTAATTGAACCAATTGCACTACTTTGATATGTTAAAATATTTTTATTATTATTACTGTTATTATTGTTGTTGATATTGTTATTATTGTAAAAGTTTTGAACTACTGATTTTAATTTTAATAGACCACAACTATTGGTTTTGCTCATTGGTAATGAAGAAATTAAATGAATATCATTTTCAATACAAATTGAGAAATCAAATCCATCTAAATAACTTTCCATTGATTGGTTCTTGTTGATAGGATTACTGAATCCCATTTCATTTAATAGTTCAAGCAATTCATATTTGAAGTTATCATTGCTGTTGTTATTGTTGTTATTATTGTTGTTATTATTATTACCACTAATATTTAATCTTTTCAAATCAACTATAAACATAGTTTGACCTAATACATCGTAATCTGAAGATGTTAAATTTGAAGATGATACAACTACTCTAAGGAAACCTTTAAATTCAATTAAAATGATTTTTGAATGAACTATACCAACACCACCTCTAAACTTTGGGAAAACTAGTGTGAATTGAAATATTTCCTTTTCTTTTTCTTTATAAGCAGTAGTGGATATAGCTGAAATATCATTGTCACCATTACCATTAATGTTTAATAATTTAATTTCAATTGAACTTGTTTCATTCTTTACAAAGTGACCTGTAGCTTTTAAAATAAAGTTGATTTTATTATTGGGCCGAATGTTGTTATCATTATTATTATTATTATTATTATTATTATTATTATTATTATTATTATTATTTTTATCATTATTATCATTATTATTAAATGAATATTCAGTTTCACCTGTAGTTGTATTATAATTTAAAGCCAATTGAAAGTTGACATTATTTCGCTTTAATGATTGTAAATCAAACTGATTAAAAAACCAACACCAATCACATACAAAACTAGATGCAATAATATTTTTGATTGAACTACTACTGTTGATACCAACACTACTATGATTTCCATCTTTATTTTCATTTTCTTTATCCTTTTCATATGAATTTAATAATTTTTCATCATTTGACAAAGGTTCTTGATTTTCTTTTTTATTACTGCTACTAAAATCATTATTACATTTACTATTATTGTTTATATTTTCAAAGAATAAATCTTTAAATGTAATTGATTTTATGTTGCTTTCTTTTTGATAATTTATAATAGTTTTATTATGTAAAAATAGAAAAATCATTGGTAAAAAAAAAGATTGTAGCTGAGTATAAAAAAAAAAAAAAAAAAAACATGCAGCCAAATTATTTATTCGTAGTAAATTTAATTTATTTATTTGTACACATACAAAAATATTAAAAAATAAATTAATTATTTTATTTTATTTTGAAATAAACAGATATTTTTTTTTTTTGCATATAGCAATGATATTTTCTCTTTTTTTTTAGTGTCTAAAAGTCTCACCTTTATCAAAAATGTGTTTTCATTATAATGTGCGACACTTTAATAAATTTGCAAAAAACACATTCATGTGACAAACAGAAAAAATCTATTTTTTTTTTAATTTTCAAATTTTTAAATTACAAATTTTTTCATTAATTTTATATTTTCATACACACACAAATATATTTACATATACATAATAAAATGTACAATCCACCAAATCCAAATCAACAACCAAATCAAGGAGGTAATATTGACTTTTTTAATATAAATAATTTTAATTTTGTGTTGATTTATTAGTAATATTCATGTCAGATGTTAAAATATTTTTATATCAAATGTCTTTATTATTATTATTATCATCATTATATTATTGTTATTATTTATTGTTATTTACATTATTATTAACTCTGTTATAACATATCAATTATAATTGTTATAAACTATTATAATAAAGCATATTATAGACAGCCAAATAGCACTCCTGGTGTTGGAGCTCCAACTCCATCACCAAATTACGGTGCACCAATGCCACCGGGACAACCTCAACAACCAGGTGGTTATCCACAACAACCACAACAAGGTTTACCACAACAACCACAACAAGGTTTACCACCACAACCACAACAACCAGGTGGTTATCCACAACAACCACAACAAGGTTTACCACCACCACCACCAACACAAGCCGCAGGTCAATATAATCAACCACCTCCACCACAAGCTGCAGGTCAATATGGTCAACCAATGGCAGCAGGTCAATATGGAGCCCCAGTACCACCATCTGGAGGTATGGGTATTTCCCTTCAAAAAAATGAACAAATCTCATTAACAAAAGAAGATCCAAGTTTAAGAAAGGTAACAGTTGGTCTTGGATGGGACGTCAATACAAATCCAGCCGCTCCGTTCGATCTTGATGCCGTTGTATTTATGTTGGCAGCAAATGGTAATATCGTTATTTCTATTTTTGGAAAATGTCAAATGTTTTTTTTTTTTTTTTTGTTTTTTTTCTCATTTAAAATGTTGTTCCTAATTTTAAAATGAATGTTAATTAATATTTATAGGTAGAGTACGTTCATCACAAGATTTCATATTTTATAATAATAAACAATCAAGAGATGGTGGTGTTATTCATCATGGTGATAATTTAACAGGTCAAGGTGAAGGTGATGATGAAGTTGTTACCGTAAATTTACAACAAGTTGCACCAGATATTACACGTTTAGTATTTGCAGTTTCAATTCATCAACCAGAGCAAAGAAGACAAAACTTTAGTATGGTACCAAGAGCATTCATTCGTATTGCAAATCAAGAATCTGGAAGAAATATTTGTCGTTATGATCTTCAAGCAGAAGCTGGTCAAAGTACAGCCATGATCGTTGGCGAGGTTTTCCGTGGGGAAGCTGGACAATGGAGCTTTGTAGCAGTTGGTAAAGGATTCGGTACTCCTGGAAGTGGACCTACCGGTTTACCAGCACTTCTTGGTATTTTTGGTTGTTAATAAATATAAAAGAGATAATGATAGTATAAAAAAAACAAAACAAATAAAACAATGTCTTAATAAATAGAATGTATATTATTATTTTTATTAATATATTATAATTAACAAGAATGAGCTGTTATTTTCAAGTGTGAGAATAAACATTTCTAATCTTTTTTCTTTATTTAAAATAATTTAAATTATCCAATATTTTATTATTAAATTATACAACATCACATACACTTATTAACTAAAACAAATAAAAGTAAAGAATAAAAGATAGAAAATAAAGACAAAAAAAATAATAATACATAAGTGCAATGACAAATAAAAGATATAAAAAAAATTCAAAAAAAAATATATGAAATTAAAGATGATATACTGTTTTATGCATTCCATTATCAATTATATTTTTATGTATTTTTTTTTATTTATAAACTATATTTGTTTTGTTTTGTAGTCGTTTGTGTAAGTTTTATTTGTTTTTTTAATTTTTTTCGAGCTCGAAAAAAAAAAACTCACATAAAAATATTTCAAACAACAATGAAAATAAATAATTATATAATATCAATACTAGTTTATTGTTTAATTGTATTTACAACAACAACTAATGGATTAAATGAAAATACAGGTGTGGTTGAAGGATATTATTGGATTGCTGGCGATGCAGTTAATGGTCAATACGGGTCATATTCATTTTTAGATAGAATTAAATTAATAAATATGATGTCTACAAATAATCTTGGAGTTTATTGGTATTGTCCACAAAATGTAGATACAAATAAAATGTGGTCAACTCAATTATTAAATGAATGGACACAAGTTGCAGCACTTGCATCAACCAAAGGAATTACCGTTGTATATGGAATTAGACCTGGGTGGTTGAATATCGAGGTATTTCCTGATATTCTATCAAGAGTTAAACAAATTGCTTCATCAGGGATTAAATATTATTCAATCAATTTTGATGATTCAGAAGGAGGTATGTTTTAGTAATACATTAAACAATCTCTAAACTATTACTAACAAATATATATATATATATATTATAGTATCAACAACAGCACAACAACAAAAAGAAGTACAATTAATTAAATATCTTGAAACCAATATACCAACAATGAAAATATATTCAATTTTACCATATGCATACTTTCAAGAACCAACATTTAATACCAAAACCAAATGGAGTAATGCACTTTCAACACTTGACCAAGTTTCGCCTTCGATTCCATTTGTATTTACAGGTACAATAATTTCACCACAATATATGCAAACATCACAATTTCCAACATTACCAAGTTCAAGACCACTTAAATATTTTGATAATTGGATAGCGGTTGATACCAATACTAAAATTGCATGGGGTCCAATAAACAATAGAGTTGATCAATCAATTTTCAATGAACCATATGGTTATTTTTTAAATTTAGGTTTCCCATTAGAGCGTGTACCACACCATATTTATTGTTTAGGTAAAATGGCAAGTGGTTCACAAGTATGTGATATAACTGAGGCAGCAACTGTATGGGCCGAGTATCTTAATGACTATGGGTTCCTTCATGGTAAATCTGTTTCTTCCACTATAACATCATTAGCCAATGGAATTAATCAAGATAATTCATATGATACAATCGTTCAAATGGAACAAGATTTAGGTTTACAAGGTATATTTAGTACTCCACCAACTTCCAATCAACCATAAGGTTAAAAAAAACATGTAAGCCACCAACATCAACTTTTTTGTAATAATATAATCATCACTTTTGTATAATTTAAATATAAAAATAATTTATTTATTTATTTAATTAATTTTTTCATGATTATTATTATTATTATTATTATTATTATTATTATTATTATTATTATTATTATTTGAATTATTATTATTTTGTTGAGAAGGTAAATTTAATTGATTACTTTTAAAAGTTGTTAAATTATATAAAATATTTGGTTGTCTAAATACTTGAATTAATTCGTGATACAATTCTTCTTCAAGATCTAAATCACCATTTTGACGAGCAATAAAAACATCATCAATCATTTTCAATATTTCATCACAACTATCTAAATTTTCAAATTGAATTTTAATGGAAATTTGAGTAACAGAAAGACGAAGGAAACGACCTACAGATAAAACAACAGAAACATATAAACCAATAATACCTGCACTAACAAGAGTACTTGTAATTCCATTTGGTAATTTTGATGAAATTGTATAAAATTGAATTGGCAAACCAGTATTTGCATCTGTTACTTCCCAATAATATTGTTTAATACCATTGGTATTTGTTGAATTAATTGTAAAATTTGCATCTATAGAGTAAGGTTGACCACCATTATTTGTTGGATAAATTAAATTACCTGAAACACCTGGTAACTTTATAAATGTGTAAAATAGATTTTCAACTATAAAACTTGTAGTATCTGTAATGTTCATGAGTATATTATAAAATTGTAATTCTTGATCAACACTTAATGGTACTGTATTTGAACCGGAAATAATTGAATTAACCGAACCACTTCTTGAAAGAGTATATTGATTTTGAATGGAAAGTGTAGTATTTGAATGAAGGAATTGAATTAATTGTTGTTTAGCAGGTTCTGATAAATTCCAATAATCTTCTGAAAATGGATTCAATATAACATCTTGAATACCTTGTTGATCATCTGGAGTAAGGAATGAATATTGTGATTTCAATTTTTGAAAGTTTACATCATTCATTGCACCAGTGTAACTTTGATTTTCCAATGTTAAATCTTGATCAATCTTTAAAAATGGACTCCAACCTACAACAGATACTTGAATTTCAATGGTATTTACTGCAGCAATATTTGAACCAGGTAAACCAGATGATAAAATGATTAATGGAAACCATAACAACAATATTAAACCAACGAAAAATGTAACACCAGTTACAAATTTTTCAAACTTTGGTTGTTTATGACCTTTTGGTCTTCCTTGTCTTTTTATCCATTCTAAACGACATTTAACAGAGAAAATAGTTGAATAAAGATCTTCAAATTTTAACCAATCATAAAATAATAATGTTGTATCAGATGCAACCCAATCTAACAATGTTCTCAACTCGTAAACAAATGGAATTGCTTTGTAAATTGCATAACCAATATTATGGAAATCTGAAAATCCATCCATAAGGAACCGATTTTGTGAAATAATTGGATAGCCATAACAAATTTGAAGTGCACTATAATATAGATAACAACATTTTAACAAGTAAAATACAACCAATGGCCAAGTGAATTGAAAATCAAATGGAAGCGATATCAATTCAGGGAAATAGAAAAACAAGAATACATGATAGAGTACCGTTAAAACAATTTGAAGTAAAAATTTAGCTTTTACAGATTTGTAAAGATAAATGATACGATCCAATATGATTACACCAAATTGTGCCAACAATATGATAATATA
Source organism: Dictyostelium brefeldianum (assembly GCA_013375695.1). Classification (NCBI taxonomy): domain Eukaryota; phylum Evosea; class Eumycetozoa; order Dictyosteliales; family Dictyosteliaceae; genus Dictyostelium; species Dictyostelium brefeldianum. Next base: position 3,430 of record JABXES010012315.1, on the reverse strand, counting down.
TTGACGTGGAATTACATTTTGTTCTAAAAATTGAGTGATATCACTTGATGGAATACCAGTGAAATTTTGTGGAAATATAACTAGGAAGAATAAACATGCAAAATCTGTAAATAATAATGGCATATAATAATCTCTACCTGGTTTTTCTTCAGTTCTTGTTGCTAACCAAACATATTCAATTGTTGATACAAATAACCATTTAAATGGATAAACAATTAATTTCAGTACTGATTTTGATTTTGATTTTATAATTTCCATTTCTTTTTCATCAATTTGATTAAATTGTTCTTGATTTTGTAATTCTTCATCTTCATCATAATTAATTTCATATTCTTCATTATCTTGATAATCAATTGAAACTTGATCTAAAATTATATTATTATTATTGTTGTAATTAATTTGACTATCATTAAAATCAATTAAAATATTTTGTTGTGGTTGTTGTTGATGTGGTTGATAATTATTATTATTGATATTATTATTATGATTATAAGAAGAAGCTAATGATAATGGTGAAGATTTAATTATTAAATCTTCGTCATCTTCTTTAATTTGTTCAAGGTGACCACTACCATTGTTATTGTTATCATCATCATCATCATATTGATTATCAAATAATTGATTTGAAATTGGTTTTTGATCAATGTAAAAATCTTTTTCAGAGAAATCCCATAAACCTTTTGATTTAAAACAATGACGATGGAAAATACAACTTAATAGTACAGCTAAATCCCAAAATGCACCTGAAATAAAATGACCATCAATTACATATAAACCAAATATATATGGATTGGAAGAGAATAGTATTTGATTAGTTTCATGTGTATTTGGACATTGCCACCAAGACATTTCAAATGAATCTGGACCACCGCCGCCACCATTTGAATTTGTTGAATTTGTTGTAACTATTTGATTATTAAATTGATCACATTGAAGATAATAATAATTTTTTGGAATTTGAACAACATATTTAACACAAATTATTAAACTACTATAACCAATCATAAATCTCCAAAAGTTTTTAGATGGTCTTGGTGTTTCAAATAATCTACCATATAAAAATACAGCAAACAAGTAAACCAATGATATTATACTTGAATAGAATACACCATTTGCAATACAAAACATAAATGCAAACCATTTACTTTCATCACGAGCAATTCTTGATATACCACGTACAACACGTTGAAATATTTCACATTTTTGATTATTTAAATAAATTTCTTCTTGTAAAATTAAATTTTTTGATGAAATTGGTTCATTAATATCTTGAATTGATCTTGTTGGCTTAAATTCATGTTGTTGATTTAATTGTTGTTGTTGTGGTGATTGTTGTTGTTGTTGATCAATTTGTTGTTGTTGTAATTGATTTAATAAATCATTATGATTCAAACTATGTTCTAAAATTCTTTGTTGTCTTCTTTGTTCCATTTGTTCCATTGCTTGTCTCATTTGTTCTGAATCAATGAAAATACTATTTCTATAATCACCAGATGCTTGATTTAAATCAATTTCAAATCCATCTGAATCATCGTCATCATTAAATTGTTCAATACGAGGTACTTTTGGTAATTCACTTTTGTTTAATAAAGTTGATTGGTTTAAAATTACTTGTTCTTCTTGTTCTTTTTGTAATTGTAATTGCTGTTGCTTTTTAAAGTTTTCAATTAAAATTTCTGGTAATGGGTCTAACCAATCTAAAAATTTATAAAAATAAATTTTAAATAGATTCTTCTTTTTAATTGGTTTTTCACTAACTGATCCATTATAATAAGATTCTGATGATAATGATGAACTTGATAATAATTCATGATGTTGATCACCTGTAGTTGTAGTGGTTGTTGTAGTTGTAGTAGTTGATTGTTTTTGAGGTACAAAATGATTATCACCAAGTGATAATGGTTCATTTAAATCACTATTACCACCACCACCACCACCATTATCATTACCATTACTATTAATAAAGTGTGGATTTTGATTTTTCTTTCTTCTATTTAATCTTTTTAATTTCAAATGTTGTAATCTTTGTCTTCTTTGATCAATTTTATTTTGAATTAATGTTAATTGTTCCATTCTAGCATTTCTTCGGTTTTTATAAAATTCACGAGCATTTTCATAGTTTAGATCACGTTTTGTTTTTAAATGTTTTTCGAGGATTGCAAAATCACGAGACTGGAAAATCATTTTTTGATAAGCCAATAACACCATAATAATGACATCACTAATGGTTGATCTTGATAAATTTGAAGTTTCAATTGAAAAACCAAATAATTTAGCAACATCATAACCAGTTTCTGGTAAAATATGTTCAATATCACTACTTGATTGACTAAAACTATTATCAAAACTAATACTATTTGTTGAAGCTGCATAGTTGATACTGCTACTATTTTTAAATTGAAAGTAAAATACAATTAACACTTGAAATAATATTTGAGCAAACAATACCATCCAATTATAAATCATTAATGATTTCCATAGATAAGTCCATTTTCTTGAATGAGCATTACCAGAGAATAACACGTAAACTGAAAAGAATACATAAAAACAAGATAGAATATCACATTCAGCAGTACCAGCAAGGAATATAACAATGAGGATAACTTGAGAACTATAGCGTATAATCATATAACGTAATGAATTTAACCATGATCTTGGTTCTTTGGTGAAATCACTATCATCATCTTTAGTTTTAAAGAAATTCTTTGGAAATAATGGTTTTGAACTATTTATACTTGTACTACTACCATCACGGTGTTGATCAACATCTTTGATTTTATTTGAACGTGGTGAAATTAAGTCTGAAAAATGAACATCTTTATAAAGATAATAACCATTTCTTTGTTTGAATAATAACATTGAAAAGAACAGTACAATGAAATCAATTACCATAATGTATTTCTCTGGTAATGATAACAGTAGTAAATTATCAATGATCGGATGATCTTTAAAGAATTGATTATTATTACCCCATGGATATCTAACTACCAATAACAATACATATTGAATTAAAATGGTTGGTGCCAATAATGCTGAAACATAAATAAATTTATGTAAATTTCTCTTGTCAATATTTAATCCAACTGCAATTATAATTAAATAAACAATACCCAATATATTTAATCTCCAAAATAATGCAAATGAAAGTATGAGAAAACAAATTTCCAATCCATATAATTCATAAAAATTTGATAAATACCAAATAATTCTTTTTTTAAAGTCAAATAATTCTGATGATGATGATTCATCTGATAAATTTTCTTGTTGTTCTGATTGTTGTTGTTGTTGTTGTTGTTGTTGTTGTTGTTGTTGTTGTTGTTGTTGTTGTTTTTGTTTTTGTTGTTGTTGTTGTTGTTGTTGTTGTTGTTGTTGTTGTTGTTGTTGTTGTTGTTGTTTTTGTTGTTGTTGTTGTTGTTGTTGATGTAGATGT
>JABXES010012251.1:0-39129 GCA_013375695.1 Dictyostelium brefeldianum | reverse complement strand
TTAGATTTAACTAAATTATTACATCAATTAAATTTAAATTCAATTAATACTACTTTTGAAAATGGTTTATTATCAATCACAATCGATAAAAAAGAAAATTGTTTAAATTCAGTTAAAATTTTAATAAATTAAATAAATCCTCTTTTTTTCTAAATATAAAAACTTTATATTATTGTTGTTGGTATTTTAATAAAATAGTAATCAACGAAAATCATATGTCATACAAATTTGTGTAATTCTTTGATTTTTTATGTTTTTCTCAAATTTTTTAGATATTTTTTTTTAATAAAAGTATGATGAAAATTGTTTTTTTTATAAACACAATATAAAAATGATACCAACAAATAAAAAACAAATAATAATGTCATTTGATAATTCATATTTATTTTTTAAAATATTTAGAAATTTATATATTAGAAATAAGATTTATTATTATTTAGAATTATCAAATAAATGGTACAAAACAACAATATCAATATCAATAGAAGCAGAATTAAAACTAGTTTCAAAATTACAACAAAGTTTTATAGAAAAGATAATATATTGTTCAGAAAGTAATATATTGGATGTAAATTGTTTACCAAGATATGGTACGTTAAAAACATTGGTATTTAAAGGACTACCAAAACAAACAATTGAACCGTTAGATAAATTACCATCATCAATTGAAACCATTAAATATCCCGTACATAATACAGAACAACAAGTTGATTTACCAAATATAAAATCATTTAAAAATTTATGTTTTCAATCAACATTATTAATTTCAATACCTGATACTGTTGAGCAATTGTCATTTTCAAATTCATTTAATCAAGTTTTAACTCGTGGAATTTTGCCATCATCATTAACATCATTGAATTTTGGTAACACTTGGAATAATGATAATAAACAACTTGGCGCAGAAGTAATACCATGTTCAGTTCATACATTAAATTTAGGTTTATATAATCAAATTCAAGAATATGAAATACCATTATCAGTAACTAATTTAACAATATCATTTAAATCAATTGATACAAACGCACCATCACTCTATCAAGTATTACCAAAATCAATACGTACATTAACAATATTAAATTCATTTTCATTGGAAATAACAAAATCAACATTTGGTATTGATGAAGAAATGAAATTTGAAACATTAATAATTAAAAATTGTGGTTCATTATTAATTGAAATAAATTCAATTCCATCAAGTGTGACAACATTAAAAATTAAAAATTGTAAATCAATTCATAATATTTACAAAAACATGTTACCTGGGAATTTAAAGGCATTTAAAATTGACGCAAGAAATGAACAATTTAAATTATTAAATGGATCATTACCTCAATCATTAATGGAATTAGATTGTAAAGAATATGGTTTATCAAATAATAATGATATATTTTTACAAGGATTCTTTCCATTGAAATTAAGATACCTTCATCTTGGTTGTCAATTTAAAAATTTTAATAAACCAATTAGTACTTTACATTCATTATTTCCAGATTCATTATATCAAGTTAATTTTGGTAGAATATTTAATAAACAAATATCAACATTAAATATATTTTCAGCAAACACTCAAATCAAATCAATTATATTTGGTGAATTTTGGAATCAACCATTACTTGAAAATACAATACCAAAAACAGTTGAAAAAATAGTATTCTCACCTAGATTCAATCAAAAATTAACGCCTGGATCACTACCACTATCATTAAAAGATGTTTCATTTGGTTGTAAATTTAATCAAAAATTAATTGTTGGAAGTATACCTTGTAATGTTGAATGTTTAATAATTGGTAAAAAAGGATACCGATTAATGGAAACACCAAAATTTAATCAATTCCTAAATCAAGTTGGTATATTACCATCATCATTAAAATATTTAGAATTAAATTGTCCAAATTGTGATTATCCACTTGATCATACTTTATTACCAAAATCAATTCATACAATTAAATTATCTGATAATTTTAAAATAAAAACTAAAAGTCTCGTTTAAACGATTGATGATTATTTACAAAAATGGTGGGGTTTTATTAATTATTATTTATTTTTAAATGTGTTTGATGGTGGTTATTGATTTAAATTTTAGTTAATTTAACATTATATTCACATGTTTGTAATGCAATACCAAAATGACCTTTTTCAGGAATTGGTTTACCATTTGAAGAATCGAAAATATAATTTAATAAAACATTACCAACTCCAAGGAATATTTCATCTTTAGCCAATGTGGAACCAACACATACTCTAGAACCACAACCAAATGGGATAAATGAGTATGTTGATTGCTGAATATCTGAAGATAACCAACGATATGGATTAAAAGTTTCTGGATCAGACCATGTATTTGGATCCATAGCTAAACCATAAACATTCATTAATAATTGTGACCCTTTTTCAATAGTGTACGGACCACATGTTAAATCTTCATTTGCAATTCTTGGTAATGATAGTGCGCCAACTGGTCTAATTCGTAATGCTTCTTTAATACATGCATTGAAAAATGGTGTTTTATATTTATCTTCTACAGATAAAAATCGGTTACCACCAGTTGCTTCCAATAATTCAGTTCTAGCTTTATCTTGAATATTTGGATTATTAATTAAAAATAACATTAACCATGACATTGTTGAAGATGATGTTTCTGTACCAGATAATAATAAATCTGAACAAACTCTATATAAACCTTCATCATTGTAAAATGAAGGATCTTTACTTGCATTAATTTCCGAAATGAATAAATCTAATAAATCATCGATTTTCTCTGGATTTGCTTCCAATTTCTTTCTATGTTGTCTTATTGAATCTTGAGAATAATCCCAAACTGATTGTAAATTTTCTCTTAATCTTGTTTTACTACCTTTTAAAAATATTGAAAGTATTGGAAACAAATCCAATACATTACCAATTGCCAATGATTCTTCAACCATTTGTAATGCAATTAAAATTGGATGTTGTTCTTTCATATCGTATGATGAACGATCTGCATAAAGTAATTCCATAATTACATTTAATGTAAACATTTTAAATAATGAACTTGGATTTACAACTTGACCAGAACTTGCATACCATTCAAATGCTTGTGTTAATTTAATTGATTCTTGATGAACATTGGCTGTTATTCCTTTATGATCTTTTAATTTTAAAAATGATTGACTTAATACTTGACGATACATTTTCCAATAATGACCATTAGAAAAAAGGATATCTTTTTCATCACCAATTATTTTTGCTGTATCCATTAGGAATCTATCAGATGTTTTATCTGATTGATTTACAAATACTTCTTTTAAATAATCTGGATCACTAATTACAACTGTTTTAACATTTGCAAAATTTAATGTTATAATATTACCATATTTAAATGTTAATTTTTGAATTGCTAAATGTGGATCTCTTGCTAATAAATGTAAATTTCCAATAAATGGTAAACAAAATGGTCCTGGTGCATATAAATTTTCATTACCAATTATATTTTTCTTTAACTAAATTTATGATATTATTATTAGTATAAATAGTTATCGTTTGTAATTTTTAATATTTTTTAATTATTATTTTACTTACGGTTTTTACAATATATAAAATAAATATAGTAATAAATAAAATTAAAATAATCATTTTTTCGAATTTATATTAAATATAATATATATATATGAGTTGTAGTTATTTGTGTATATTTGTAAAAGAGCTTGAATTTGAAAGTTTCTTTTTTTGGTATATTATTTACAGAATATTATAAAAAATTAAAAAATTATTTTATAAAATTATTATTGGTTGAAATTAATTTAAAAAAATATTATTTGTATGAATTTGGTATGGTTTTATGATAATAAGAAAAAATATTTAAAATAATAAATAAAATAAAAAATGTATTTACAAATAATAATATGTTTATGTTGTTTTTTTTGTGTATTTGTTTTTTGTTTGTTGTTGTTGTTGTTGTTGTTGTAGTCTGTTGTTATAAAACATTATTTTAAAAAAAGAACCTTTTTATATTAAAATTAGAAAGAGAAATTTCAATATAATATAATATAATATATAAAAATAAATTTAATAATAAATGAAATTAGTATAGTTTAGATTTATTTTGTTGGGGGATTTTTTCATTTTATTTTTATTGGTGGGTGTGTTTATACAATGAAATAAATAATGTGGCTATATTAATTGAAAAATCGTGACATAAGGAAACACACATAAACAAATAATACATACACAGATAATAACACAAAACACATAAAAACAACATTTACAAAAATTCCCTAGATAAGTATCTATAATATTTACTTTTGTTAAATGTGTTTTTAACCAATAGTACTATCCAAACACACACCTCAATAAGATCTTATTAGATTATCTAATTGTGTACAAGTATTGTTTTTTTGCTTGTGTTGGGTTTAGGTTTATATTTAACATTTTTGTGATAAGTGTTTTTTTTTAATACCATCGATAAATAAAGCGTGTGTTTATTGTATATGTTTATATGAGTAATTTAATTATATAATATATATCAAAAAAATGATGCTTTTAGATTGAAAAAAATTGGGTGCTATCATAGTGGGTTGCTATTATTATTAATTTTTTTTATTATGTGGTTTTTTTGTGGTTTTTTTATATATGTGTTTTTACTATGAGTGTTAACCAATTTGATACAGTGTATTGTTGTTTTTTTTTTTGATTTTAATTAAAATTATTAATTAAACATGTTGTTTTAAGTATTTTTTTAAAAAAAAAAAACAAGATATGGACCAGATTATTTTGGGATATGATTAAACATATGTGTGAGTGTTGTGGCGTCACAATGAATATGTGTGGGTGTTTTTATTCATTGTATATGCGATATTAATATTAATTAATATACATCTAATAAATATTTTTATATTGTTTTTAAATTTTTAATTTGTGATGTTATTGATGGTGTTTTTTATTTTTTATATTATTTCGTATACATGTACGAAAATATTGTATAATTTAATTTAATTGTTTTATATACATATTAAAAAACATTGTTTCATATGTATTTATGCGTTTTTTTTTTTTTGATAAAAATAGATGTTTCAATTAATTAAAAGAGAATGAAAATGAAAGGGGATTTTGGTATGAAAAAATTTTAAAATAATTTTAAAATAATTTTAAAAAATTTAAAAAAAAAATGAATAATTAAATAATACCTACTTTCACTTTTTAAAAAAACAAACAAAAAAACACCTAGTCTCTCTATTTTACCAAAATAATTAAATTATTATATTTTTTTAAAAAAATAATTATTATTATATGATTTTTAAATTATATGATTTTAATTTTATTTTTAAAAAGAATTATTTATTGTTGCGTTTATTTTTTATAAATCATTTGGGAACAAAATAGAACAATTTAAAAATATTTAGATTTTATGAAGGTTAAATGATGTTTTTTTTTAGTTGTTGGTGTTTTTTTTTATTTTTTTTTTTTTTTTTTTTTAAATTAAATTTAATTTTTTTATATCTTCCACACATGTAACAATTTTTTGGGCCAAAAAATTAAAAATCAAAATTTTACCATTGCATGCAAAAAAATAAAAAAGAAACTTTAAATTCCAAAAACAATGTTTTTTTTTTATAAAAAAGGAAATTTATATTATTTACACAAAAACTATACCTGTCTTTAAATTTAGTTTCTCAGTCTTTCTTTCTCTCTCTGTGTGTAATTAATTGATGTTGTGTTATTGTTATTGTTGTAGTTGTATTTGTTACCGATAGTACTTTTATATTTGGTGCCTCTTGGGAAATTGTGTGCTTTTTTTTATTTTAATTGGTTGAGTGTATACAAGAAAAAAAAATGGTGTGTGGTGTTGCAGTGGGGTTATCAAATTATATTTATAAAAATAAGTTTATATATATTTATATAAATATGTTTTAACATATATATGTATATAATTGTACAATTAATATAAATAGTATAATACATATATTAATAAAATAACTCATCATATTTTTGAAACAAATGATTTTTTAACCGTAAGAATAAAACACATAATGATACACACAAACACAGTTAAATACCTTAAAAGAGATGCATTGCCAAACAATGTTATGTGGTGAAATTTACAAAAAGCAATAATGACAAACCTAATGTAAAGATTTTGAATTTGGTGTGTTTATTTATATAATAGTATATGGTGGTATCCATAGATTGATTAAAAAATCAAAAAAAATAAAAATTATGATAAAAATTAATGATAAAAATGAACACTAACAAAAAAAATGAAATACCAAAAAAAAATATATATATAAACACACAATACATAAATATATACGACGCTCACACTATCAAGATAATCCTTTATAATAAGTAATGGAATAATTGTAAAATAAATAGGTATTTTATATGTATTTGTCGTTTTGTTGCCAATGTTTTTTTTTTGTATAATATTACTATTTTGGGTGAATAGTTGCCACACTCTCACATAAAATGTATATATTATTTTAAACTGTCATACAAGTAACAAATAAAAAAGGTGTTGTTGTTGTTGTTGCGTTTGAGTGTGTGTTTCTATTTATATATATAATTTTGATAATTAAAAATTATAATTTCCTAAAATAGTATATACAAGTGTTGAATCAGTGTGAGTGGGGGGCGTGTGTGAGAGTTGTTTTTTGTACATTTAAAATTGTGGCGGTTATGTATTTGTTTATTTGTTGTTATTGTTGTAGTGGTTGCTACAATTTTTAAATCATTATAAAAAATAAAAGATGAAAAAAGGCAAGGTGGCTATTAAGATATTGTGTGAGATAGTTTGAAATTTGATTTAACATGATATAGATTTATATCGTAATTCTTTTAGCGTGGGGTGAAAATTAGTGAGTATTGGTGGGTGATAATTATAATTTTTTAATATTCTACCTTTTTGAAATTTATTTTAATTATCACATATCAACAAACAACAATAGCATATACACCCACCACTATTACACACACAAGTAAGTATAAATAAATCAATTAAAAATCGATAATATATATAAGAATATATACAAATAATAATTTTTATTATTTGTTTAATATATACTGAATTAATTAAAAATGTTTATATATAATAAATTTTTTTAATATAATAATGGGGTGTTATTGTTGTGATAAAAAAAAAATTAAATTAAATTACCAAAATCAAAATCAATTACTATATTGTTATAGTCGTCTTTAATTATGTCACGTATTGGTTATTACTATTGTTAAAATGGTAAAAACAATACATATTAAAGATGGCTCACGCCAAATTATATGAAGAAACACACAAATAGGCAAAAGTAAATGTTGTTATCAATTTTATTTTTTAATTATATAATTGTATAAATTATAATTTTTTAAATTAATTGAGCCACACCTTTTTTGTGCTTGTTTATTAGAATGGTAATTAAATAAATTTGCCCTTTCACGTGAGCCATTTTTAAACACATGTTTATAATAAATTATTATTGTTATATTATTATCATACAAAAGTGACACATTTATATTTTCATATTAATATTCATATTGTTGTAGTTGCGTGTATGTGTCATATTAACTTTCATTCCATATAAATATTATTTGTGTAACTATATTAGTTTTTAATTATTCTTCTTTTGTTACTGTTTCTTCTCTATAAAATTTAATAATGTATAATAATTCATTATATGCTTTTCTTTTTCCAACTACTTGATGTTTAAATCCATATTCTCCCAAAATTGATATAACTTGTTTTGGTTTATTCTCTTGTACTAATACCATATAAAAGAATCCTTTTTTTGATAATATATGCTACAGTTTAGTTTGTATGAATGGATGTTAGAATGGATCGTATATTGTATGTATTTACTGCTACTGCTGCTACTACTACATACAGGTATTTTAGGTAATAATTTATCAATTACTTCTCTACCATTAATACCACCTGCCCATGATGCTGTAATACCACCTTGATTAACTTCATCTGATGGTGTTGGTACATATGGTGGATTAAATAATAGTATATCAATTGAACCATACAGCTTTTCAATGGATGATAGAAAACTGGTGTTTACGATATCAATGTGAACATTGTTTCTAGTTGAAGTACGACTTGTTGCCAATGCTGCTTTTGGATTTAAATCTGTAGACATATAGTATTTACCATTTTCACCCAACATCTTTGCACAAAATGTAATTACAAATCCACTACCTGATCCAATCTCTAATATAAACAATGGATTCATTGTTTTGATATTTTCGTAATCTTTTTGCAAAGAATCTATAAATAAAAATGAATCTTGTGATGGTTCATAAACATCTTTAAAATCTGATGATGTCATATGATCCATTGTTGGTTCATTGGCAATCGGTAATGGTTTAAATGTATTCAATATTGTTTCTGACATTATTATATTATGTTGTGTTTGGAAATTTAATAAAATGAAAAAAAATAATTTCAAATTAGCCAAAAAATGAAAAATTTTTTTTTTTTTTTTTAAAATTCATAACGTAAAACACACAAACTGGAACTTATTATTATTCATAAAAATGAACAACAATAACAATAATAATACTGATAAAAATCGTTCATAGTGAAATTCTGAATTATTACTTTTGATTTTATAGCATAAAATAACCCCAAATTATTTACATTGTTTTATTTGTTGAAAAAAATATTATAATTATAATTTCAAAAAAAAATACAAATTCAAATAAAATTTCCTAAAATATTGTTTATCGAATAATAATTTGAACTTTAAAAAGAATAATGCGAATAAAAAAATAAAAAAATATCCAAGATATTTACGATGATGAATTTAAAGAAAATAAAAAAAAACTGTTGGGAAAAAGTGATTTTTTAAAAACTATAAATAACTTTTTTTTTATTGATAATGTAAATAAATAAAATGAATATTAAAACAGTGATTGTATTATTACTTTGCTTTATTGCAGTTGCAATAAGTAGCGGTAGTTCATCACAACGTGTTACTATAGCTGTTGTACCTTTAACACCTGATTATTTCCATCAAACTAAAATTGCTAATCCTGATGAATCTATTCAATTCAAATTAATGTTAAAACAAGTATGTACTACTGGTTTAAACAAACTCATACAAATAGTTCAATTAATACTAATGATAAGATGATTTGTTTAGAAAAATTTAAATAAATTAGAAGAGTTATTTTGGGAAGTATCAAATCCAAAATCATCACAATATCGTAAATATATGAATGCAGATGAAATTGATTCAATTATTGCGCCATCAAAATCAGATGTTAAAATAGTAGTAGATTGGTTGGTTGAAAATAAAATAAAAAAGAATGAAATGATAATATTTTCAGATTATATACAAGTTCGTACAAAAGTAGAAAAAGCATCAAAATTATTTCAAACTGAATTTGCACATTATTCATCAAGAATATCAAGAGATAATAGAATTAGAGTATCAGGTGAAGCTTCAATTCCAGTATATGTTAATGATAAATTAAATTTTATATTGGGTTTATCAGATTTTATTCAAGATAATAAAATGAAAGAAACAATTAGACAAGCAAGAAAAGATGTTGAATTCAATCAACTTTTTATAACACCATCAATAATTAAACAATATTATGGTATTCCGCCTGAACAAATTGGTACAAACAGTGAAAACTTTCAATCAATTGGTGCATTTCATGATTTCTTTTCATTTGAAGCATTGGAATATTTTGATCAATTATATAATATTAGTTCATCAACTGTTAAACTAACAGTATCAGGTACAGATTGTCTTGCAAATTCATGTGATCAATATGAGTCTGATTTAGATGTTCAATATATTACTGCATTTGGTAATAATGTTTCAACATTGTTTCTTGAATTTGGAAATGGTGAATGGATTCTTGATTGGGCAGTTTCAATTCAAGCATATAATCCAATACCAATGGTAGCATCACTTTCATATGCTTGGGGTGAAATTGAACAATGTCATGTAACTGATTCATGTACAACATTGGGTATTGATGGTGCTGTATATGTTCAAAGAACAAATGTTGAATTACAAAAAATTGGTCTTAGAGGTGTATCTGTATTTGTATCTGCTGGTGATGATGGTGCTGCAAGTTACTATGGTGCATCTGGAAATTGTCCAATTGACACCACAAATTATTGTCCATTAGATGGTTGTCCACATAATACTACATCATGTCCATCTGTTACAATTGCCTTGTCAAATGGCACTCAATGTTTTTACCCAATGGGTACTGGTGGTGCAGCTTGTATGGAAATGTTAGTTGATGTTGATATAGCTGATGCACTCAATCAATTTATAACATTAAATCAACCAGTTTGTAATACTATAATTGAGAAAGATGATTTTGGTTATTCTCACATTTATTCAACTTGTCAATGTTTGGATTTAATACCATTTACAAATGACTTTTTAAAAATTGTTGGTTATACATATGAAGAATCTAATGGTGCATTATTCACTCCAAATTATCCAACTTCATCACCATATGTTACATCTGTAGGTGCAACTCAAATTCCTGCAATGGATTCACCTGAAATTGTTTGTTCAATTACAACACTTGGTCTTATTACTAGTGGTGGTGGTTTCTCAATACTCCAACCACAACCATCATATCAATCTGCTGCGGTTGCTCAATATCTTGAATTAACTGCAAATGATTTACCACCATCATATGCCTACAATGTAAAAGGAAGAGCATATCCTGATATTACTTTGGTTGGTATGTCTTTATTCAACCTCCTCCACACATTTCCCATTTACTAATATAATACCCACATATATACAGGAAATAATTATCAAATTGTAACTACAGTTGATTTAAAAACTAATACTTGCCCATGTCAAATTACAAATGTTGGAGGATCATCATGTTCAGCACCAACACTTGGAGGTATGATTACATTAATCAATGATAAATTATTAAATGCAGGTAAACCACCAGTTGGTTTCTTAAATCCATTACTTTATCAAGCAGCTGTTGAAGCACCAAATGTATTCAATGATATCACATCTGGTAACAACAAATGTACTCGTATATATTGTTGTGAATATGGTTTTAATACTGCTACAGGATATGATATTCCATCTGGATTAGGTTCTGTCTCATTCCCTGATTTAGAACAATATATTTTATCACTTTAAAAATGATAAATCAACAAAATAAATAAAATTGAAAACGATTTTACGAATTAAAAGAAGTTTAGATATCGATGTATTGTTAAAATTATCAACTGAAATTGATGTTAGAAATAATTTCAGTAATGATCCATTAGGAAACACTGAAATTGGTTATTCTTTAGGCAAATCTTGGTATTTATTTCTTTGGGAAATCGTGATGAAGCTATGAAATTATGGAAGAGAGGTTATGAAATTCATAATGATTAAATTAATGTTTCATACCACTGATGAAAAAATTAGATCCAATTGCTGCAAGTAACTAATACATTCAAATAATTATCAACATCTTTGTGATTAGAGTGTAGTAAACACATAATTTGTAAAACTACTTTGGCAATGAATATACTTTTATTTACAAATATCCGCAATCATACGACGGTAAAATATTAAAATTTGCAATTGATCCATCAATTATGTCAAAAAGTTTAATTAAATGTTTAGATTTAACAAATGAATTTTTGGATCAATTTAGTAAAGCAAGAACATTAAATCAAAAAAATTATTTGCACAAGCATTTGAAATTAAAGAAGTTTATGCAATTAAAATCCCAGAGGAAAAATTAAAATCGGTTGCAGGTTATTTATCAAGTGAAATTTCAAAGCCTGGCAACACTGCTTCGTTATCAGTTCGTATTGCTTGGTGTGGTTTAAATTGTTTTAATTTAATTGGTGATAAAGATAATTACAGTGTACAAGTTGACGAAAGATCCTATTCAATAATTGCATTCATTGATAAATCAATTAAGAAATATCCAAAATCAACTGAAATATTCAATAGATATTTAGGTGAATTGACCAAATCTTTAGATGATATTAATCGCCGTTACAGATTACATGCATTATATAATTCTGCTCATTTACAATATTCATTAAATAATAACGGATATTGAAACTGCAAATTCAATATTCAATATGGCTGTTTAAAGTGAATCAAAATCATTATATTGTTTTTTACCATACAAAGGTGATTTCAATATTAAATCTTGGTAAATAAAATAAAATAAAATAAAAATTAAAAAAAAAAAATTTAAACGAAAAAGTTTAGTAAAATATTTATTACAAAAAGATTAAATATCTTTGAATATCATAATACAAAAGAATTTTAGCTCACCATTTAATACATTTATTTTCTTGTACGTTACAATGATTTTAATCAATATTATTTTTCAACAAAAAATTTTCGAATTTTCTTTTTTTTTTTTTTTTGAAACTAAATAAAACATAACACCAAAAAATACAATGAATGTATTCAAATAACAGCACTCATTCATAAAAAAATACACATACACTCAATAAAAATAACAAATAACAAAAATGATAAATTCAAACAGATTTTGTCCAGATTCTGTGATAACATTTAATAAAACTAAATGTTTATCGAAATTATTCAAAATTAAATTCAGAGAAATTTTCAAACAAAGATATAAATTTTATAATGGTGGTCAAGAATATAAATGTGATCCATTACATGGTGAATTAATAGTTGAATCATTAGGTGATACATTTAATTCACTTGATACTGATGAAAAAGCAGCAGTCAAATCTGTATGTACAATGTACAATGTACAATATACAATCACATACTAACATATATTTTAATAACACACAATAGGGTAACATTGATAATTGGAACACAAAGGTATTATGCATTTTATTATCACAAGTTGATGAAACAGAAAATCATAAATTAAGAATTGAAAAAGAAAACGAAATAATTGATAAATTTTATAAATATGGTATGCATCACACAAATGACACTTCAAACACGTATATTCAACAACTAATTTACATATGTTAATAAACTATAACAGAAACATGCGAACTTTATACACCAACAAATGAAAGTTTGGATAGTATGATATCATTATTATTAGATTTATATAAAATTAATGGTGATGGTGATTGCAGTGAACAATTTACAGAGGAAGATATTAAATTTAGATTGGAAACGGATCAATCAAGAATTCCTGGTGGTTATAGACTGGATATAGATAAAGAGAATCAAATTCAACTATTAAAAGAACAAGGAAATAAATTATTCAATGAAAAGAATTACAGTAAAGCAATAGATACATATACAGATGCATTGGCAATTGGAATTGGTTTTAATATTAGTTTCAAAACAATATCAACATTATTGGTAAACAGGTCAATGGCACATTTTGAATTTATAAAAAAAAGTACAAACGTTGGTTCAAAAACAATCACAGCACAGGTTTTAAAACCAATTAAAGAACGTTGTATAAAAGATTGTAAAGAAGCTCTTGCATTTACACCATCATGGAGTAGACCTTATATGAAATTATCATATTATACCTCAATTAAAGGTACATATAAAGCATATCAATTAGCATTGATATATGGCAGTATTGCATTACTATTTGAACCAAACAATTTAAAATACCATGCAACTATGGACCAATTTCAAATATTATCCAAACAAAGATTATCAGTAATTGAAGTAAAAGAATCAGTAACAGGTTTACCAATTGGATATTATGAAAACATTGGTAGAGATCATATTGAATCAAATAAACATCAATTGGTGACGAAGCTTCAATTCATTCCAACAGATAAATTAAAATCAATTGAAAAACTAATTGAAAAGTCAATTTCATTGAATAACCAAAGAGTAAAAGAAAAAAGAATGTCTGATAATTTCATTAAAAGTTTAGAATATTATAAACAAGCTCACATTTGTTTGGAAAATGGTGGTAGTATTGAATTGGCATTCAAATTATTTTGGAATTCAATTATAGTTGCAGGTGGTGATGGTGAAAATACAGATATTTGTTCAGATTCATTCAATTGGTTAGGTAAAATGTATGAATTTGGTAATAGTTACGTAAAAGTGAATGTACCATTAGCTTTGACAATGTATTATACATGTTCATTACAAAGAAATGGTAAAAAGTATGGTTGTCATCCAAAGGTAGCTGCAATGTTTTCAATATCAAGATTATATTACAATGGTTATGAAGTAGACAGAGATTTAGATAAATCAATTTATTGGTTAAAATTATCAACTGAAATTGAAACCAGTAAAAATGATGAAATGGGTAAATCTGAAATTGGTAATTCATTGTTTGCATTTGGTGATATTTTATATAATGGACAAAAGAGACTTTGTAACAAAGATGAAGCTATGAAATTATGGAAAAAAGGATTTGAAGTTTATAATGATAAACATTGTTTCAATCATTATACAAATGCATTAAAATTAACAGACCAAACTGCGAGTAATCTTTTAAAAAGATAATTATCAACCTATATAACTATATTTAAAAATGAATAAAATAAAGGATACTATTCGTGACCAAATTGAAATTGCAATTCAATCATTAAATCAAACTCATTCATTTTTACAACAATCAGATTATAAATGTGCTTTAAAATATTCGAAATTATCTTTATCATCTTCAGAATCTGCATTCTTTGATAAAATATGTTATCACAATTATACTTTCCTGAACATAAATATTTACCCCGTTATTCGTCGATCCTTTTGATGGGTGTTTGTGTGGTGGTGATGGTACAAGTACAAATACAAATTTAAATTTTATTAACATCTAATATCATATCCAACCCATTGTTACTACTGTTGTTGTTTTTGATATTAATAATAATTACATTGATTTTCAATACGATATACTAGTTTTCGCTGCTAATGGTTAACGCTGAATAAAAATGTATTTGACAAACAACATTATAATTCTTGCTTTATCTTTTTTTGGTACATTATTAATTTTTGAATCAAATGATAATAAAATAAAAATTTACCACAATTTTTATCTCTGTTTAAATAATTCTCTTAATTTAATTTCAAGCAATTTCATTATATATTTTAAGTATTAAATATCCAGATGTATTATGATCTTCTTTATTTTCTATCAATTATTTTATAATTGTTCACCATACTATTTATTTATAATTCATAAATAATAATTAGTAAAAACTATTTTTTTCAAAATAACAAAAAAAATAAAATATAAGGGTTTAAACCCATTGTTTATTTTTTATAATAATTATTTTATTTTAATTAATTAATGTTTATCTATAAGTATCTTTAATAACTTTAGTAATGATATCCTTGTTTTTAGTTTTCCATGTAACAAATTCATCAATTAAAATTGGATAATAATTTGTAAGAGCAGCAAATGAAGTTGAAGAGTATGATGGGAAATTACAAATTTTAGTGATATATTTCAAGAAAATGTCATGACCATCTTGATTGTAAATCATATTTTCAGGTAATTTCAATAAAGATAACATTGAATTTTCAATTCTCCATGCAGCCAATGAATCTGAAATTTCCAATAATGAAGTCAATGCAGATAGAATATTCCAATAGAATTGAATTTGAGATTTCAATAATGTTTCTTTAATTACATTTAATAAATGAGTTGAAACTGATTTATTTGTCCATGAAATATGTTTAATTAATAATCTAACTGAATCACTTGATCCATTTTCTTTAATTGATTTAATTAAAAATGCTTTTGATAAAATGGAAACAAATGTTGTATCTGAAAATATATAAATATAATTTCTTTTACCATCAACTGTTAATTGTGTTGGATTATTATTAATAATAATTGTTCTATCTTCAAAATTACTGTTACCACCATTTCCATTATTTAATAAATTTAAAGTTGAATTTGAATAAGATTTACAAAGTGATTCAGTAACAGTTGCTCTTTTATCTAATAAAATATGAACTCTTGGTTTAGTTCTATCTTTTTCCGAAGGATAATTTGTAAGTTGAGTTTGAATTACAACACTTTCTTGAGCATTTTGACAATGTCTAACTAAATTACTAATTAAATCTAATATTTTATTTGATTCTGCAAATACATTTGAATTACCATTACCATTACCATTGTTACCATTACCATTTCCACCATTATTACCATTACTATTACCATTACCATTATTATTATTACTATTATTACTACTACCATTATTATAATTGTATGATGTTATATTACCACCATTACCATTATTACCATTACCATTATTACCACCATTATTACCATTTGAAGTTAAAATAAAGGTACCAATAAAAGTATCAATTAATTTAGATATTACACCTTTTTGTAATAAATATTCTCTTTCCATTGGACATTCATTTACAATATTTAATAACAAATTGAATAACTGTTGAATTGAACGTTTTGAGAATTCTTTATAACATTTAACCATAGCCATTAAAGTATTACATAATGAAACAACACAAGGAGTAGTAGCTGCAATATTACCGTTGTTTGAAGATTGATCAATATTCTTTACCAATGAAACAGTGAATGTAACTAAATCAACAAATGTAATTTTAGTTTTTTCAAATAAACATGTTATTAATAATGATTTTAATAAATGTTTTTTCTCTACTAAATATGATAAAAACCATTCTGCACCAAGTAAACTTTCTCTTAATAATCTTTTAATATGGTATCCCCAAACATCAATGATTCTAGTTTCTTTTGAATGTGAATAAATTTCAATTAAAAATTTAGTTGATAATTTAATACTTGTCAATATTGATTCTTGATATTCTTTACTTGTATTCAACCCACTGACCAATGTTGGTGATAATGGATCAAATGTTGGATTATGATTTAAATTTACAATATCCCAAACAAATGTACCAAAATCTAAATCATAAAGGAACTTTTCTTTCAAATAGATTTTATTTTCATTCCAAACTGTTTCTAATGCTTCCATTGATATTTTAGCTGGACCACCACCTGAATTTGTTGTTGTAATTGAACGATTTGAAGGTGATGGTGGAACCGATGGAATTGATGAAGATGATGACAATGATGGTATTGCTTGTGATTCTACAATATCTGGTAAATTATTTGAACTATTATTTGCACTAATACCTGATGATGATGAACTACTACTACCACTATTTGTACTATTGTTATCATCTGTATCAATTGTAGTTGGAGCTGGTTGATTAACAACAGTAGTACCATTAACATTTGAAACATTTGTAGTTGTATCAGAAATTGTATCAACTCTTTCAATTGAAGATTGATTATCATCACCATAATATGGGATTACTTTTGAATAGAATAACATGTAAGCATTACAAGTTTTAGCACGTTTTACCATTACAGGTTTTTGAGTATCTTTATCAATTTCTTTAAATTCTTCATAACCACCAAAACAATCATATGGAATTCTATTTGGATCATAAGGTTGTACTAATGTATCATTTAATTCAAACCAACAACCAGTATCTGCATCTTTAATCAATGTGAAATAATGACCTGAATCTGCTGTACCTTGATGTAAAATAATACCACTAAGTGAATACCTATATTGATTTGGATCAACTGATGTCATCATTATATTATTCTTTTCTCTTCTTTCAACTGCATCCAATGTATATGCACCAATATCCAATATCATTGGAAATTCATAAAAGTCATTTAATTTAATATTTCTCATATTGTCAAGCTGTGTAAGTGTTGGAATATTAGTATTTATATAGTAGATATGGTGGTGTATGGTGTATGTATATTACTTACATCAAATTCAAATCTTTTCATATGTAAAATTAAAGTATTTGGACATTTGTCAATTAGAGTACGTTTAATTGCATCAACACGAGTATCACAAGGTTCACATTTATACTTGTTATCACCAACTAATAATTCTTCGTCTACGAATGAAGCTAATGATTCCAATATTGAACGTTTATTTTTAACATCCATTGATAATGATAAAAATGGTTCTTCTCTATGTGATCTATGAGTACACTCTTTTGAAATGATTTGATTAGTGAGTACACCACCAAAACTTTCTTTTAGTATTGAACGTTGTGGCATATCTTTAATTAAATCTTCCAATTTCTCTAACAACAATAAAAAGAATTCATAAGCATCCATTTGAATACCCAAATTAATTATATCACCATTATAATTTCTAATTGATCTACAAAAGTTATATGGATCATAATATTTCTTACTACTTTCTTTTAAATAAATAAATAACAATTGTAATTGATTCATTAAATTAAATTCTTCAATCTTTTTTTGTAATTCTTTTGAAATTGTTGGTGATGGTGGGGTTGTAGCACTATTAAATTGTTGTTGTAATTCTTGAATTTGTAATTGTAAATTTGATAATGATATAGAGAGTACACCACTTTTTAAATGAGGTGAGTAGTATAATTGTTGAAGTAATGAATTCATGTAGCAGGTTGCACCTTGATTTTTTAAACCAACGTAACCGTAGATTGATTTCTCTTTTTCCAATGGTGAATAATTCCATTCGTTAATTGGTTCAATTCCATCAATTTCATTTGTAATTAATGATACAACTTGATAGAATGAATCTTGATCATTTTTAGCCAACTCTTTCAATAATCTAAAACAAGCCATACGAGTTTCTTTTTGTTTACATAATGGTGGTTGATCTAATGAACCATGATCATTTGCACTTGGTGTCATAAATAAACAATTGTTAAATAAGAATTCAACCAATTGCATTTCTTTACATAGTTGTTTTAAACTTGTTCTTTTTCTAATTAAATTTCTAATTACATTTAATATACCAATTAAAATTTGATCCTTTTGACCTGAATTTATCTTTTCTCTAGATGTAATAGTTTTCAATTGACCAACTAAATTTCTTGTTAATCCTCTAATAAAATCAACTGATTCCAATTTATCTAAATGATGACTATCAATTAAATTTGCACTTTCATATTCATTAATTGATATTTTTGAAATTGGTAATCCAACACCACTATTACCACTACCACTGACACTACTACTTGGTTGTTGTTGTTTTTGAGATGGAGATGGAATAGTACTATTTAAACATGGATAACCAATATTTAATAAATCAGAGAGGAGACAAAAGAATTGTTCAGCAGTTGAATGATATTGATTAATTACAGGTAAAAATGATAATAATGTATTTAAAAAGAATAATGAAATATCAATTGTTTGATGTGATGATGAACTACCATTGATTGTATCACCAATTTTAAAGTTTGTTGCTAAATTTAAAATTAAATTTGAAATTTGAATTTGAATTGTTAAATCTGAACATTCCAATAATAATGATTTCAACCATTGATTCCAATCAAATGATTTCAATACACTTAAAACATGTACACCACCACTACCTGCACTATTGGTTAAAATTGATGTAATAAATATTTCAATACCATAATAACATAAAATATGTAAATCATCTGTTAATTTACTAATGCTACCACCATTACCATCTAAATTAATTGTTAACATTGGACAAATTGTTGAAATTACAATAAATAATTTTTGAATGAAATCAGGTCCCATAGAATAAGAAGTTTCATTTCTAAATTCTTTCTTTTGCATTGAATATGATGTTTTCAATGTTTCTCTTGATGGTCTTAATGTAATTGTAGATAATGCTTTCAATAATGATCCAAACATTTTAATTGTACCTTTTTGGCGAGTAATAGGAGTTTGTAAAAATACTTTAACTAAATAACCAACACCCTGTTTTTGAATGAATCTATCTTTAACATCTTCTGGTGAATTCAATTGTTGTTGCATTGAAGTTGGATTAATTACAGGTGATGAATTAATCGAAATAATTGGTATAGTTTCATTACTACCACTTAATGAGAATCCATTACCATTACCAATACCATTACCACCTGGTAATAATAATTTATTACCTTCAATTGAAGGTATAGTTGAAGTTGGTATTTTTTCACTTGATGTTGTTAATGGTGGTGTATTGTTACCTGATCCACTACCACTGTTACCATTACTTGACATATAAGATACAGATGAAATTGGTTTTAAAACATTTTCAAATATTTTGAGTGAATATTGAGTTTTAAAAATTGAATGAGTTGGAAATAAAATTGAAAGATCAGAAGAAAGATTCTTAATTTCTTTGTAAAGTTTTTCATTCAATGGTAATTCTGATAGAATATCCCAAGCTTTTTCTGCAATTATTTGTTCTTCTAAATTGAGTAGGTTGAAAATTTGTTCAAAATAAATTGATTTTGAAAGTATACCAATTATAATATCTTCATTCTTTGTTGATTTACCATTTGATCCATTACTACCATTACCTGATGATGATCCTGATAATAATGATAATGATGTTGATTTACCATTTTTACCATTACCACCACCATTACCACTACCACCATTAGTTTCTTGTACTTTTCTTAATAATAAATCACCAATTAAACCAAATCCACCCAATTGATGTTGAAGTGATTCAATGATAATACTTGCAATTGGTGCATCATCTAATACATCAACATCTTCATCATTATCTGTATCGTTATCGTTGTTACTTCCATCTTGCGATAAAGATGATGGTGAGGAGGAAGATGAGGATTTATCTTTTTTATGTGATTTTAATTTCTTTTTTGTATCATGATTATTTAATGAAGGTGAAGAAGAAGGACTATTTGATTGTGATGTTGATGATGATTGAGTACCATTAATACCATTAACATTAATTAATAATGGTTGTAATGTTGTTGGTGGACTTGATACAATTGTACGTTTAACAAATAATGGATATAACTGAACACCATTTGAATCAAGTATTTTATATTCTTCAATTGTTTTATCATCATCTTTTAATTCTTTATCAGATACGTAAACTTTTAATGATTTAACAGTTGGTTTTGGTATAACATTATAAATATTTGCAACTTTTCTTTTAAACATTCTTAGAGTATCTGTACCATAAATATCTGATATTATATACGAATCACCTCTATCAAATTTAACAAGGAATGAAAATGGTCTATTATTTCCAGTATTTGCTAAACTGCTATCTTTACCACCAAACATTGTTAATGATTTATTAATGTTTTGAATTAATGGTGATGATGATGAAGATGGAGTTGATGATCCATTACCATTGAAATTATCATTAATATTTTTAGTATCTTTAAATATTTTCAACATTGATAATGATCTAACAATTCTATTTATTGAATCTTCTCTTGATTGTTGTTGCTTGATTAATGATAAATTCTTTGATATTTTATCTGTACATGTTTTAATGAATTCTTCTTTAAATTTCAATGATTTTGAATTTTCACCACTTTGATATAATGTATTCAATGTAACTATAGCCTGATTACTTAAATCTAAATGAACTGAATCCAATGCAATTGACCATAAATAATTTATACCAAATAATTCTGTACTTGCAATATAATAATCTGATGGTATATAATCAATTGGAATTTGGCTAGTTGAATTACTGTTATTATTGTTATTTGCAGATGATAATAAAGGTGATGAATGTGGTGAAGGTGTTGGTGTATTACAACTACTACCATTTTGTGATGATGGTTGTGATGGTTGTTGTGATGTTGGTTGTTGTGATTGACTATTTACAGCTTGTAATAATGGTGAATTATTATTACTATTAATTTGTTGTTGTTGTTTTAATTTAGTTGAATTTGAAGTTATACCTAATTGATTTGAAAACATTTCACTTGTTGAACCAAATATTGAATATTGAATACGTTTGATTTTACCTGCTTTTTCATTTACAAAGAAAAAGAAACGTTCAAATACAGAATATGAAGATGGACCTAAATGACTCCAATCCATATTTGGCATTTTATCAAGAAACAAATGACGTACAACACTTTCTGGTATGGTAGTTGATGATTTTGATCCAGTATTACTTGTGATTTTAGTATTCTTTAACCAAAGGAAACAAAGTTCTCTCTCTTCATGTGTTAATGCATTTGTAATGAATGAATCCCATAATATATCAACTTGTTGAATATTTAACATTAAATTTGATTGTGATAATATAAATTCCAAGAAATCTAATCTACCTTGAACTTGTACCAAGTGTGGAAATTGACCAACAAATATAATATTATTCAAACCAATTGAATTAACATGATCCGCTGGTATAACTTTCAACCTATCTTGTGCAATTTTCTTATAGTTACTAATTTCTTTGAAAAATAAATCAAAAATTTTATATTTCGACTCTAAAATTTCAATAAATGTTTTCTGTTTCTTTGGATCAATTATATTTATAATCAATGCCAATGATTCAACAATTGAATTACCATTCTTTAAATTATCAATTGAAGCTTCCAAATAATTTGTACGAAGTGATGAACATTCTTGTAACCTTAATATTGATATAAAATGAACTCTTGCTTTAATACATAAATTTTGTGATGATAAATCACCATTACTACCACCATTACTACTTTCTTTCTGAGATTGTTGTGGTTGGTCAATGGTTGATTGAGTACAAAGTGACCAAAATATATCAACACCAAAATACTTTTTATTTGAAGCAGGTAAGTTGTCAGGATGAGTAATTGACAGTACAGTGAAATTGTAAAGGAATAGTAATAGGTCGTTATCAAAATCTGATGATTTCAATACCAATATTGTCTTGTGAATATTTTGATATAAAAATTCAATTTGATCAAATAGTAAATTATTGACCAAACACAATATAGCAGAATACATTATATTTTTAATACTTTCATGTTTACCAACTAAACTATTCCATAACAATTCTAAATGATCATTATCAAACATACCAAATTGACAAAGGAATGTCATTACTGGTATACAATGTCTAATTATATCTGGTTGTTCACTAATTTTACAACAATTCTCTATAATTTCATTCTTTAATATCCAATCATATAAAATTTGTGGATTTGGATTACTTGTACTATAATTTCCATTGGTAGTGGTATTATTTGCAGTTGTTGAGGTGGTGGTTGCAGTGGTGGTGGTTGTTGATTCGTTACTATTATTACAATTTATATTATTATCGGTTGTGTTACTATTACTATTATTATTTACATTGGTGATTGCGTTTGATTGTTTTTGTTTTCTTATAAAATTTAAAATTGATTGTTTATCAGTTTCTTTTCTTAAACATTTTGAAGATTCTTTTTTGATGTATCTAAGACCTCTTAATTTCTTTTCTAAATTTGCAGATTGGAAACAACGTAATGCTCTATTCAAATCAAATTCTTGAGACATTCTTGATATTTCAGATTGTGGTATAATAATTGCAAATAGATGTTGAACATTTTGATAAATTTCTTTATACAATTCTCTTTCGTTAATTGGTAAATCTTCATAAAACAAATCTAAAAAATAAATATATAAAATTTCTTTAAATTTATATAAAAATTGATTTAAAAATTGATTTGATAAATTATCTCTAGACTGTATGATTCAGACCAAAGTGTATTAGTATAACATAATATTATGTGAGTGTGTTATAGTATAAATACATTTATTTAATACATACTAAAAATATTGATTTAACAATTGAAGATAATCTACCTAATGATGGTTTTAATGTAACTAGGTGAAGTAATTTATCATAAAAATTATTATCAAATAGGATATTTAAATGTTTTAAATAAAAATATGATGATTGATTATCTGGTTTCTGTAATTTAGAAAAGTCATTAGTTAGTACAATATGTTTAAACTGTTATTATTTAACCAACAATCTTTTGATAATTACCAATTTAAAATTATGTAAATCTGTTATATCTTCTTTAGTGAATCCAAATTTATCATTATTGTAATAAAATGAATGCGCAGGGTTGAATATTCTACAAAATGATATCCAAAGTTCGGGATAATCAAAATTAATATATTCAATGGCTAATTCAATTGCTGATTTTAAAAAATTGATTATAACTGGTCTAATATCATTTGATAAACTGTACAGATAGCAACAAAAATATTAGTATATAATAAAATACATTTTTATATAATTGTATATAATATTTTTGACAAACCATACTTTTTTAATGATAATACACTAGTAATATATTTTGGTAACCATTGAGATACAAATGAATTCTTTTGGTCATTATCTAATACTTTATCTGGATGTGTTGAATTCATTATCATTATTAATGATTGAATTGGTGTTACTGGTGATGATTCACATCTTTCAATTTCTCTATAAAATTTGGAAAAGTCTATGATATTCTCTTTAATTTGTTTTTGTTTAAGTGCTAATGCTGCTTGTTGTTGTTGTTGTGCCTGTGCTTGTTGTTTTAATAATTCATTTGATTGTGATGAAGGTGATTGTGGTGTTGTAGCATCGATTATTGCAGATGCAACATCGTTAAAATCATTTTCTTTAATTGTGTTTTTATTGGTAGTTACACTATTACTGTTACTATTACTATTGCTATTACTATTAGTGGTAGCACTAACTGAAATTTTATTTTCAATCATTTATCTGATATGAAAATTTAAAGTATTTTTATTTATTTATTTGTGTGTATTGAGCTGTTGGCAGGTGTGTATTAATTCAAGTTTTATAAAAACATTTTTATAAAAAAAAAAAAAAAAAAATTTATTTTTTTAAAAATTAAACAAAAACCAACAAGTGTTTAATAATAATATATTTTTTTATTTTTTCATTTTTATTATTTACTCATTGTTTTAAAATGTTGTGATATGCGTATATATGATAAAAGTACAAATTATAATTTTTTATTAATCTTTTCTAGTTTTATGTAAACTATTAAAAGGTGAATTAATGTGAATATTATTATTATCGTTTGTATTACCATTGGATATAATGTTACTGTTGTTTGGTGTTGAAGAAGATGAAGATGATGATATTACATCATTTGAAAGTGATGAGGATGAGGAAGTTGGAGGTGAAACTGATGATTTAATTACTAGAATGATATCCTTATTATCTGTTGTATTTTCAATCTGTTTATCATTATTGTTATTGTTGTTATTATCTGTTGATGAAATTGTAATTGGTAATGGTGTTGAAGATGCATTTGATAATATTCGTTTACCAATAAATGTTAAAACTATAGCAAAAACAATTGCAATTGCAATCAATGTTTGTTGATATGATGAAAATGCATTTTGATGACCATTTGTAATCTCTGTAATCGTCTTTATAGTACTACCAAGATATGATAATAATAAATTTTCAAATGTTAATCCAATAACTGTTGAATAAATAAATTTTGTATATGAAATTCTAGTCATCTGTAAGTTATACCAATTTGATGGGTTAATATAATTGTTTTGGAAACAACAACACAAACACAATAAACCAATATATACATACAGCGCATAATCCATTTTGTAAACCAAATGGAATTGGTAATAATCTCATTATTATTATAATTTTAAATGGATGTTGTTCAACTCTGTTTCTTAATGCTGATAGTTTAGGTGATGATTCTATTTTTGATTCAAACCATTTTAAACTAACTTTTCTAGTTACCCAAAACCCAAAACTTGCAGAAACAGCTGACCCAATTGAAACGGTAATGAAACCAGGTACGAAACCATATATGAAACCAGCTGATAACGTCAGTGGTATATAAATACTAAATATTGCTAATGGTATACCAGTTGGTAGAAATGCAACCGCCAAAATAACATTTCCTAATATTCCCAACTCTTTTACAAACTCTAAAAATGATACCAAATTTTTTGAAAAATAAAAAATACAAGCAAATATTACAATTAATAAAAATATAAATGTTAATGTAAATGTTACTCTTGAATTACTATCTGATGATGATGATGACGATGATGATTGTATTGATATTGAGTTATTTGAATT
Organism: Dictyostelium brefeldianum; assembly: GCA_013375695.1. Lineage (NCBI taxonomy): Eukaryota > Evosea > Eumycetozoa > Dictyosteliales > Dictyosteliaceae > Dictyostelium > Dictyostelium brefeldianum. Next base: position 13,373 of record JABXES010012251.1, on the reverse strand, counting down.
TGTTGTAATTGTTGTTGTTGTAGTTGTATTTATTATTATTGTTTTACTGTTATTACTGTCCATTGTTGATAATGAATTTGTTGAAGATGATTTACTACTACTTCTACTACCATCATCAAATTCTATTAAATTATTATATTCATCGTCTTCTTCTTCGTTATATTCTTGATTCACATATTCTACATGTATTTCATTATTGTTATAATCATCGTCACTGAAATTTAATTTATTATTCTTTTTTTTATCTTGAATTGTATTTATTTGTTTACTGTTACTATCATCTTCATCATTAAAACTAGAATTACCAAGAGATGACCCAAATGGTGTAAATTTTATTTTATTCTTCGGATGATAATGTATTGTTGAACTAGACGATGACGTTGATGTATTATTCATAGTTTTATATATGATATGTTGGATTTGGTTGTACAAAAGTGTTATATTATTTTTGAATACATATATTATTATTATTAAAAAAAACTATCTATATGTGTATTATTATATTATTATTGTATTATTATTTGTATCAATTTTTTAACGTCTGGCTCTGAAATTTTAATTTTTTAAAAATTTAATTTTTTTTTTTTTAATTTTTTTTATATGTGACAGTTAACGCGGGGGAAGAAATACAAAAAAAAATAAAAAATAAAATGATTTGATTAGTTGTGAGTGATTGAGTGTATAATATATAATTGTTTAAAATAATTCTATATTTGTTTTAACATATTAAATTATTATTATTTTTTTGGTGTGTTGTATGGTGTATTAATTTCATTGAATTTGGTGAATAGATTTTTATTTTTATTTTTTTTAAAATTAAAATTTTTTTTTTTTCATTTTTTTTTTATAATAGATGCTCCCACAAAACATTTTGTAATAATATCTAAATTATCTAATATATATATAGAAAAATAAAAATAAATAAATTTCGCATTGTAATAATAATAATAAATAAATAAATTTCAATTAAAAATTATTATAGTGCTCAACCACAATAATAATAAAAATAATAATAAATAAATTATTTAAATAATTTTCAAAAATTTTATCAATAGTAATAATATTATTAGTGTTTGTTATTATAAAAATAACAACTATATTATTTATACGTAATAGTAATAATAGTAATAGCAGTAATAATAATAATAACAATATACATATGGCTTCGTCATCATCATCATCATCATCAACGACACAAACAAATGAACATGGGATATTTTCAAATAGTGAATATAAAACACTAACAATTATATGTGATACAATATTTTCAGATGATTCACAATTATTTGAACAAGCATTACAACAAGGAGAATCAACTTATGAATTTAAACATAAATTTTCAGATGAAAATGGTAAAGAGAAATATTTGGGTACATTAAAGGAATTTTATAAAAGAAAAGCATCAGATTTAGATGTGGCAGGTCACTTTTTTAAATTGATATCCACTACAAAAACAGCAAGTCAAATTGGTGATTTAAAGACACTGTTGGGATTATTTTCAACAGCAGGTGCAGGATTTATATTGACAGGTCAATTTGGTAGTTTTATATCACAACCATTGAAAACAAGACAACAAATTTTAACCATGATGAGTAGTAGTTCAAATCCAATTAGAAGACAAGCATATAAAGCAATTGTACCATTGGTTATATCATTATATTTTTCAGTTATAAGTGGTAGTGGTGAAGGTGTTAATCCAAATTGGGATGTATGTGGATACACTGCACCATCACCACCAGAACAAATACCAGGTAAAGAGAAATTAACATTTATAAAAATAAATAGTGAAACATCATTGAAAGCAGATGTAGTTGTAATTGGTAGTGGTGCAGGTGGTGGAGTTACTGCATCAATATTGGCAAAAGCAGGTTATCGTGTAATTGTAGTGGAAAAAGGTGGTTATCTATCACCCAATAATATGTCTTGGAAAGAAGCTGAAGCATTCCCATTACTTTATGAACAAGCAGGTACATTGACAAGTGATGATCTTAGTGTAAATATATTAGCTGGTAGTTGTTTAGGTGGTGGTACAACTGTAAATTGGACTGCTTCAATTAAAACACCTGAACCAATACTAAATGAATGGAGAAAGAGTTGTCCAAATGCATTTGAATCTGAAAGATGGAATCAAGCAATGGAATCTGTTTCAAAACGTATAAATGTAAATACAATTGACTCTGAAATTAATATTGGTGCTAGTGGTAGTAATAATGTTATTGATATTGATACTACAAGTGGTATTGGTAGTAGCAGTAGTAGTAGCTGCAATAGTAGTATTAATAATAATGTTGGTATAAATAATAATAATGTTGGCGGTAATCATAGTAAAAACAATCTAGTATTACTACAAGCATTGAGAGATTTAGATGATGATCCACAACCATTACCAAGAGATGTAAAAAATTGTGATACAACACAATGTGGAAGTTGTTCAATGGGATGTAGAAGTAAATCAAAACAATCATCATTAGTTACTTATTTGGAAGATTGTTGTAGTAATGGTGGTCAAATCATTACAAATTGTCAAATCGAAGAAATTACCTATGTAAATGGTAATGGTAGTACAGCAGTTGGTGCAAATAGTGGTGGTGAAAAGAATAGCAGTAGTGGTCAATCAATTCATGGTGTAATTGGATATGTTAGTACACCAGATGGTCAATTAAGATATCGTATATTTATAAAAGCAAATATTGTAGTTTGCTCAGCTGGTGCAATTCATACACCTGCATTGTTGTTAAAATCGAGAATAAAGAATGCAAACATTGGTAATAATTTATATTTACATCCTGTATTACCAGTGATTGCAGAATACGATAGTCCAGTTGAAATTTGGAATGGTCCACCAATGACTGTAATTGGTAAAAAGTATCAAACTGTTAATCCATCAACTGGTATAACCACTGGAGCAATACTAGAAACACCAAATGCTCATATAGGATTAGCAAGTAGTAATTGTGGATTTATGTGGCAAGATTCATTCAATTTCAAAAGGGAATTAGAGAAAATTGATCATTATGCAGCATTCATTGCAATTAATCGTGATACAACACCAGGTAAAATTAGATTAGACAAGGATGGTAGAACACCAAAAATTCAATATAAACTTTCAAATCAAGATTGGAAATCATTTTTACCTGCATATGAAGGATTAATTAGATCATTGCTATCATCACCAAATGTTAAATCTGCTGCAATTCCAGTAAATGGTTTTAAACGTGCTTATAAAAACACTGTTGAAGATTACATAAAAACAATACGATCAAATGGTTATAAATCAAATCAAACAGTAATCTTGAGTGCTCATCAAATGGGATCATGTAGAATGGGAACAAATAAATCAAATTCAGTTGTAAATGAAAATGGAGAGTCATGGGAAATCAAAAGATTATTTGTTTCAGATGGTTCAGTTTTACCAACTTCTGTTGGTATAAATCCAATGTTAACAATTTATGCAATATCACATATAATTGCAAATCAAATTATTACATTATATCCACCACAACCAACTCAATAAATAAATAGCAATAATAATAATTTTTTTCTTCATGAATACCAATAATTCATACACCAACTAAAAATTTTCATTTTTTTTTCATTTTTTAATTCATAAAAACATCAGAACACCATCAACATATACAAAAAAGATGAACATAAATAAATTTGATAATATAGAATATTTAAATAATTACAAATCAAATGAAATACAAAAACTATCATACAAGATATTAAAAGAGAATAGGATAATGGAAATATTAAACAAGTTTAATCCAATATTAGTTGGTACAATACCAATAGAAATTAATATTGATGGATCAGATTTAGATATTATATGTAGTTGGGGTGAAAATAACGATAGTTTAGGTTTAAAGAAAGAATTACAATTGACAATTGATAATAATTTTAAAAAGTTTGATAAATTTAAACAATCAACAGAAACCAAATACGTTAATGGTATAGAAACTATATTTTGTGAATTTGAAATCAGTTCCATTGCATTTGAAATATTTTCTCAACCAATTTCAACAAAACAACAAAATGCATATAAACATATGATTATAGAATATCAAATATTACTTGAAAAAGGTGATATATTTAAAAATGAAATTATCAATTTAAAAAAATCTGGTTTAAAAACTGAACCTGCATTTGCAAAATTATTAAATTTATCAACTGATATTAATCCATACGATGAATTATTACTGTACAATATAAAATATAACCGTTAAAAATAAAATTATTTCAAATTGTTTGAACCAAATTTTTTTTTTAATTTTGGTAATTAATTTTGTGTCGCGTAACCTTTTATATAATATAAATTATATTACATTGTGAAATGAATACGTTTTACGGGTTAACAGAAAATGTAAATTATTATATAGTAAAATTTATATTTAATAGTTTGGTTAAAGAATTATTGGTTTATGTTTTCAAAGAGAGATGGTTATTAGAATCTTCAGCACCTACAAATGTTGGATAGGATACTTGATTTAATCCACTTAACAGAGATACATTTGATAAAGGAAGTTTAGATCGTTTCACTACTGATGTACTATTGTAAACAATACTTTGGTTAAATTATAGAAAATTGAAAAATGATAATCACACATTGAATCAAAATGAAATAACTCAATCAATTTATAATCTTTATGAACAATTTCAAATAATCATGATCTTTGTATGTATGAACACTTAGTATACTGGGCATAATAAAACTATAGAAATCAATCATGATAAAACAAAAAAATTATGGATTCAAGGACTAAACATGGAAATCATCTTTGCTTTAATTTTTTAAAAACACATTTTGGTAATGACGAGAAAGTAATGGAAGTTGAATCAATAATTGGTAAATTATTAGAAATTAATTCAAATAATATTATTTGATGGGTAGAATTTGTTGGTTAGGTTTAAACAGATTTAAATCAACCAGACCAGATTATAAAAATATTTGTTGATAGAAAATAGTAAAACTGTTTGTAAAGATGACTCATTTGTATTGTCATATTATCAAGCATTATCATTGATTGTGGAAATTTTAAAGAAAAGTTTAACATTTCAATGAAAATATTTAAATGTTCAAGTGAACCAATAGTTAAAAATACATTTTATCAATTATCATTATCAACAATATCATATTTAAATGATAAAGAAATTACAAAAGATCAAATGGACCAATTAAATTCATATTCAAAAGATTATTTTTCAAATTCATTAATGATGATCCACATTTATCACAAGTTTATTTTGATTTATCAATATTGATAATGAAATCTACGGGCAGTCCGAAAATCTGATCAAGTTACAGAGTTATTTAATCTTGGTATTCAAACTAAAAATTTATTACATTCTTGTTTTTCAAATTTATTTTCTAAAAGATTAGAAAATTATTTAAATTCAACAAAAAAACAAATTATTTTATTTAAACCATTAAAAAAACAACAACTACCACAACGAGTAAAAAAAGTTCAACAAACAAAAAAAAGAAAAATAATATAAAGAAATAAAACACAATAAACAATTAATTACAATCAACAAAAATTGTTTTTTATTTAACATTTGATGTTTTTGAAAGTATTTTTAATTATTTTTTTTTTTATGATGTAATGATACTGAAATTATAAATTATTGATGTAGTTGAAATGTAATATTATTTGTTTTTTTTGTTATTATTTAACATTGGGTTGGTGGTGTTGGTGTTGTTGTTATTATTTAAAGAATTATTAAAACTTGTAATATATTAAAATCGAAAGTTATTAAGATTTTTTTTTTTAAAAGGGGGAAAAAGTTTTAAATAACTGGAGTCTTGATACAAGTTGCAACATTATTTGCAAATACACAACGAGAACCAGTTGGACATGTTACGAGGTTACAAGTATTGATTGGAGCAGGTGAACTAGTTGTACTACTTGAACCAACAGTTGAAGCAATTGATGCAATAGTAGAACCAGCAATTGTTGATGGACGAATACAAATTGGTTGTTGTTCACAACATTTAACGGCACCAACTTTACATTGAGCACGAGTCATAACACAAACTAAACCAGATGCAGAACAATCAACATCATCACAACCTAAACATCTACCTGGATTTGGTCTATTTATTAAGACACAAGTTGGTTGACTATTATGATCTTCACATCTATATCCAGTTGGACAATCTACGCCACGACAAACTCTTGGTCTTTCTCTTCCAATTACACATTTAGCAACACCATTCTTTGCTTTACATTTGAAACCATCTGGACAATGAACATTATCACATAAATATTTATCATTTGGAGTATGTGTTGGTTTTGGTGGTTTTTCATCACATACACATTCAGCACCTCCAAATTTGTCACATTCACAATGGAATCCATCTGGACAATTTACATTTGAACAAGCATCACCCCATCCACCAGTAGTTGTACCACCATTTGAAACACAAAACGCATTACCACCTTGTACTTGACAATAGAATCCATTTGGACATTGTACATTATCACATGATCCACTGCCACCTGATGATGATCCAGTTGTAGTTGATGATCCACCTGATGTAGAACTACCACCTGATGATGATCCAGTTGTAGTTGATGATCCACCTGATGTTGAACTACCACCTGATGTTGATCCACCTGATGATGAACTACCTTTACATTTAGCATATGTTGGACAACATGAAGTTTGTTGACAACCTTTATCACCATATGCAACCCATTCACAACCTTCTTTACAATCTGAAGGACATTCTGATGATGGTGGTGTAAATGGTTTAAATCGTGTACCAAAATCACTTGGTAAACATGAACTCCATGTTTGAACTGGATTTTTACCTCCATCAGACCAACATTTAATACTTGATGAATCAAAACAATTTACACTACCTGGTTCCATACAATATTGTGTTTGTGTTCCACAACAACTTTCATAACTTCCTAAAAAGCATCCTGCATTACCACATGCATCTCCAGTTAATCCAGAACATCCTAAAAAATTAATTAAATTTATTTGATTAGATATTTTTTCCTTTTTTTTTTTTATTTGTTTATCAAATCCAAAATTAATTTATACATACTATCCACTGGATGTGCTGATACTCCATTTGTACTTAAATATGTTAAACATGTTGCTACTAAAACAAATAATACTCTCATCTTTTTATTGTTTTTCTTTTTTTTTTTTATAAATCTATTATTACTGTTATTACACTATAGCCGCTTTAATATTATTTATTAATAATTATTTATTTATTTTTGAAAGTGAATAAATGAATATTTAAATAAAAAAAGTATAATTTGAAATGAAAAAAAAACAAACCAAAATAATAATTGATAAAAATACAAAAATTTCCAAAAAATAATATTTAATTAAAAAAAATTAAATAAATAATACTATTTATTTAATTTTATATATAGACTACTACAAATTTTTGTATGATTTGAAAATAAATTAAAAAATTGTAATATAAAATAATTTGTATACAATATGTGTGTTTAGTGGGTGTGAGTTTTTTATAGTGTGTTTTTTTCTCATATTCAAATATTTGGGGTAGTAAAGTAAATTGTGTGCGTATGAAAGATATAACAACAATGTAAAAAATTATTATTTATTTATTTTCATTAAAAAAAAAAAATGTATTTAACACACTAACAACACACCCAGTTTACTATTATATATATTTTTATGTGGATTTATATGAAAGTAAATTCACCATACACTCTATCACCTAAACACACTCTCATACACAGTTTGTATTTTATTTTTACATATACCCCATTCATAAACACATATTCAAACACACACTTTCATAGAACCTCTAATTTTATTAATTTTCTAAATGATAATAATAATTTTTAAATGATAGTTTTAATAAATCTAGTTCATCATTTTTATTTTTAAATTAGATTTATTTAGTTCATATTGGATAGAATTATAAGATACATTCAATATATAAATAATGAGTTAATTATAATAATTTATTTTTTAATTTTTTTGCACAAACAAAGATAAATAAAAACAAACGATGATATATTGGGCATTATCCACAGAGTATTTGAAATACAACTATTTTTTTTAAATCATAGTTGATTCATTGACAAATGGCTTCATGCGATCATGAAACAACAACAAATCGATAGCTGCTGACACCTAGTTTCCAAAAAAGATCAAAAAATTTCGAGAACTGTAAAAGTTCAAAAATGATTGCAAGAGGCGAGATTCGAACTCGCGAACCGAATGGATGAGATCTTAAGTCACACGGATTTAACCAGACTTTCCTACCCTTGCGTTGTTTATAAAATATAAAAAAATAACATTTTTTCATGGGCCCTATCCATCCATGCTTAGCCATGCTGGTTAATGTTGTTGACCCTCAAAGCCTTGGACCCGAGTTCGATTCTCGCGCTCACCCGTTGAAAACAATGCATAAGCCATTCTCTTCAACAAAAACAAACACAAGAACAAAAACAAATCATCGTCGCAAGACAAACAAACAAATCATCGTCGCAAGACAACAAAAAAACTCCCGAAAGGGTACTAAACTTCGCCGCAGAGGATAACCTTCAGTCAGAATTTGACAAAAAAGAAAAGAGAGTATTAAAAAAAAAAAAAAAAAAAAAAAAAAAAAAATAATTTTAAAAATATTATTAAAAAAAAAAAAAAAAAATATTAAAATATAAAAAAAAAAAAAAAAAAAAAAAAAAAACCTGTCGTTGTGAAATGGGATTGAAACATCACAACATACATTTTTTACTTGTCCAACAATTAAAAATCAATGCCAATCAATGAAATCATGGATAGTTCAAATCACTCAAGAGTTTCAATGGGATGAACAAATATTGAACAAATTGAATACAGCAGCAATTATGGAAGTAGTATGGTACAGAAGAAATTCAGCTAAATTTCAAGATAGACTGGTCAATATTTCAACTGTTCAAATTGAATACAGGCTAAAGAATGCCAAAGAAGCTGATTGGGATCGTATATTCAAGATTGTAACAAGATTGGTAAGAAAAGAGCAGGAATGCACTGATCATACTCAATTTGTCAACAACACAATCAGGATCCACAACATTTTGGAAAAAGTTAGTAAGAAATGGAACAACAATTTAATGAAGATCGTTATCCCCGAACACTTAGTTCCATACTGCTCAATTAGGACCAACTTTCAAATTAATCAATAAATAACATCAACAAAACAAACCAAAATAAATCAAAAATCAAATTAAAACAAATCAACAAAAAAAAACAAAACAAAAAAACAAAACAACAACAAAAATTTAAAACAATTAAAAACAAATCAACCCCCCCTCTCCCCCTTTATTACTAATTAATGTAATTCAGGGTTTTGTAAATTAACTAATAAAAACCACCACGAAATAAGGGTTTTAACACAAAAAAGAGTGTTAAATTTCAACCGTTCAAATTGAATACAGGTTAAAGAATGCCAAAGAAGCTAATTGGGATCGTATATTTGAGTGTTCCAGATTGTAACAAGATTGTAAGAAAAGAACAGGAACGCACTGATCTTATTCAATTTGTCAACAACACAATCAGGATCCACAATATTTTGGAAAAGTTTGTAAGAAATGGAATAACAATTTAATGAAGATCGTTATTCCCGAACACTTAGCTCCATATTGCTAAATCAGGACCAACTATATAATTAATAATAACATCAACAAAACAATTCAAAATAAATCAAAACAAATCAAAACAAATCAACAAAAAAAACATAACAAAAAAACAAAACAACAACAAAAAACAAATCAACCCCCTCCCCTCTATTACTATTTAATTTAATTCAGGGTTGTAAATTAACTAATAAAAACCACCACGAAATAAGGGTATTTACACAAAAAAAATTATAGCGGATTCTCATTATAAAATAGCTAATAATGTGTTATTTCGTGCATGATTTTAAGAATAAATTTAAAGATTTTAAAATAAAAAAATAAAAACTTTTCACAACCAATAAAAAATATCTTTTTTTTTTTTTTAATTTGATTTATTTGAAACTAAAATGGTAGCATTGAAAAACACTTATGAAAGCCTCTATAAAATTTCATACAAAAAACTCTCATTTAAGTGATATGTGAGATTAGTTAAGTGGTATAAATGGTACCTTTGGGTGGTAGAGTCCTGTCATATTTAATTAAAACCTAATCATTTAGAATTTCGCGAAATGAAAATCTCATGAGATTTTTTAATAACACCTATTTGGATAAATTACCTCTTAATTCATTAAGGTTTATTGGGAAATGTAAAGAAAACTTTCAAAAAATTTTATGATATTTTTTGAGATAAATTGTTTTTTTAAAAATTTTCGTTTTGATATATTTTCTTTTCTTTTTTTTAAATTACGAATGATAATAAAAATGAAATTGAATATCATTATTTCTATTATATTAGCATCAATATTACTTATATCTATTATAACTGCAAATAGCAGTATCAGCAGCAGTGGTGATAACAGTAACAGTGGAAGTGATAGTTTTAGTTTTAGTTCAGAAAACAGTAGTAGTGATAGCGGTGAACAACATTACATCTATGCATTTACAATTAATTTAAATCCAGGTGAAGGTCAATTCTTTTCAATGATTGACCCATCCAAAAATATAGTTTTAAAGAATGTATCAATTACAACACCTCAAGATTATGTAATTCAATCGATTTTAGGTTTTAAATTTACACAAGAATCAAACCTTGTAAGTACATTGCATAACAACCACAACAACAAATACAAAAAAAAACATATACACTAACACCCATATACTTATAAATAGATATATGTATTAGGATTATCAGGATTAAATGCAGCCAATCAAGTATTTTCATATGATATAGTTTCAGGTAATATTGAGCAAGTTGATCAAACAGTGCCACAATTTGATATGGGATATGCGATTCAACCATTTATATATACACCAGCAGGTGTTGCATATATGGCAGTTGAACCGCTTTCAAAAAATATATTAGCATTGGCAGAATGGAATTTCCCAATTGGTAAACATCAATTAATTGAATTATCAGTACCAAGCTATTCAACTAAAATATACCCATTACTAGCATACGAAGCACAATCTGAATTAATATATGTTGTATATTCACCATCAAATTCAAATGAAACCAATTTAATTGTTATAGATTCAAAAAATCCAAAAACTCAAAAACAATTCAACTCTATACAAAATTTAACATCATCAGATAACAATGCAATGTTATTAACATCACCAACCAATCAATCAGTTTACCTTATTCAAATTAATTCAGATAATAATGGTATCAATTTGTGTGAATTTAATTTATCACCAGATTCTTCGATTTGTAATAATGTAATGTCAATTACAATGGTTAAAGATTTCTCAAATGTACCATTTAATCCATTGCAATTAACATTGGATAATTCAGGTTTAATGATTATTAATTATGCAACTGATGATTCATCAATTATTGAAGTTAATATAGTTGATTTAGATTCATTATTTCCAATTGCCTCTTATTCAATCAACAATTATTTTAATTCAACAAATCCTGCTTTTCAATATTATGTTTCATATTATTAATAAAAAACCAACTTAAAAATTTACTTTTTTTTTTTTTTGTATAAAATATTATTGTAAAACCTCTTCAACTTATCTTTATAAAGATTTACACCTTTCACCACTATACAATGAGTAAAAGTGTACTTTTTTTAATTTAGTTTACAAAAAACCTTATCATAAATATCTTGGGATTTATTGATTTTTTGTTTTTTTAGGTCATTTTTAAAAAATCTACTTACTTGATTATTTAAATTTTATTTTAATACCAGCCAATTGCGCATATGATGAAGATATTATTGAATAGTTGATAGAAATTTAATACTAAAATATTGATATTTGTTGTGCAAATTTCAGTAAAAAAAATTTAAAAACGACTATAAAAAGGAAAATAAAAATGATCATTGTATAATAAAAATATCAAAAGATAAATAAATAAAATGAAATCAATTATTAAATATTCAATTTTTTTAATATTTTCATTAATATCGTTAATTAATTCAACTACTACCACTACAATTGATTTGAGTAGTAGTGATAAACATTACTTGTTTGCATTTGCAGTAAATGTTGTACCTCACCATGGTCAATATATTTCAATTATTGATGCACAAACTACTCACATTGTTAAAAATGTATCTGTTGTAACTCCATCCGATTTTGTAATTAGTGGTTTATTAGGAATGGATAAAAAAGAAAATCTTTTATTTATATTAGCATCATCAGGAAATCAAAATTCAAATGCTTTATTTTCATATAATGTTAATGTATGTACATATATAAATAAAACGCCAATATTAAACCATTTATTAATATTACATATATTAAATTTAGAATGGTCAAGTAATTCAAATTGAAGAAATGGTACCACTTGCAAATATTGCATTTATTGAACAACCATTTATTTTTTCACCACCAAATGGTAATGCATATATGGGAATTCAACCATTATTTGCAAATTCTGAAACTAATTATCTCGGATTGGTAGAGTATGCATTCTCTAATGGTTCAACAAACTACATTAAATTTAATACGGGTAACTTTTCACAAGGTTCATATCCATTGGTTGCAAATAATCCAAACAATCAAGTTTTGTATGTAACTTATTCACCAGCTGAAAACTCTGATCAAACAAATTTAATGTTTGTTGATTTAAACAACCCAAAACAAATTCAAAAACAATTAAGTCAAATTAAAAATATATCATCATCAAATTTCAACTCAATTTTATTAACATCACCAAATGGTAATGTTTATTTAGTTCAAACAAATAATGAAATTAATGGTATTGTTGTATGTGAAATTCAAGTATCTGTAAGTGGTAGTGGTAGTAGTGATGACGGTATTGACACAAATTGTAATTTCGTTAAATCAATTGATATGGTTGATGGTTTTATAAACTCTGCATATTATCCATTTCAAACAACACTTGATAATACAGGATTTTTATTAATGAATCAAGTTAGTGATACAAATCAAAATATACTTGTTAGAGTATACGATTTAAATACATGGGAACAAGTAAATTCATTTATAATTAAAGATTACTTTAATATTAATAGCCAATCATTAAGTTATTTTATATCATATAACTAAAAAACAAAAAACAATAAATACACGTCATGCATTTAATTTCTTGTATGTTTGTGAACAGCCTGCATTAATTAATGTCGGAAATAAATTTAACCAGAAACTTTTCAGAATAATCTGCCCAATGCATTGGTTTAACTAAAAAAATAAATACTTTGAAAATTATTAAAAAAAAAAAAAAAAAAAAAAAAAAAAAAAAAAAAAAAAAAAAAAAAAAAACAAAAAAAAAAATAAATAAAAAAAAAAAAATAAAAAAAAAAA